>JAMKCH010004067.1:0-36169 GCA_023653785.1 Ophioderma brevispina
TTATTGATCCATCTTTTAGAAGACTTCTGCAGCCATATTTTGATAACTAGGCAATGTGCACATAAGCAATTTGATGCTAATAGCCCAATTTGACAGCTACCCGTTTTTCACATGAATGGCTTCTTTCGAAGGCCTAATGCATTCACCACAGCTGTTTGAAACGTCTCATTTATTATAATAAAATGAGAATTAAAACAAAAAATATAAACGGCGACACACTTTTGACAACTAATATTTGGAGAATTTTGCACTAACTACAGCCTGTTGTATAAATTTGAGAAATTTCATTGCGGGCAAATATGATTTTCATGAAAATTTAGTGTTGACAAAGTCTTTCTATGGAAATTAGGCATATAGAGGGCGCTTTATAAACATAACAAATTTGACCTTTGTAGGCCTATATGGCAAGGATTTTCCCGCCATGGATTTCTGAATTTTGCGTAGGTAGAGGTCTTGCATGTCCCTAATTATATAGTTGTAAAATTGTTGTCGCCATTGCGTTAAAATTGCTCAAAAATAAAAGAGACAATTTGCATGGGGGTTCCAAAACAGCTGTGTCACAGCCTCACACTCGTCACCTTCTTTGTTTCCTGTTTAACTCACATAGATTGCAGCCATATTGGATTGATCAGCATGAGTTGTGTGGTTGTTTATTTAATTTTTTTAATGACTGCATCATAGCCTCAATTCCTGTGCATCATCCGGTAGCAGAGGGTACTACCCGATGCAGCACGGTCATGCATTTCACGGTTCCACAACAACGCGCACAACCGCAACTTTCTTCATTTGCAATTTTGAAATGCTATAAGCTCTATATCAAAGGTTATCAATCATTGCTATGAAAAACATCTGGAGATACACCACTGCTATCCTTTGTTTAAGCAGATTATTTTTTTTCTGTTTGTTCGCACAATTAAATCATTAACATATTTTGGGTAACATTGGGCCAAAGGTTGGGGTTAGTTTTTGGGGTTAGGTTAGATTAGGATTAGGTCAGGGATAAGAGTTAGGTTAAAGGCGACCAGAGATTCGAAATATATATTTTTTTGTGTAGTTAATCAGGAAATAGTCACTAGAACTAAAGATAATCACCTAAAATGCGCAATTCCAAAGTTAGAGGATAAAAATATTTCGTTTTCATGCAGCACACATTTATGTACAGTAGTAACAGTTGCATAGATACCATAGTAAATAAAACAACATTTCCGGATCCGGAATTTTTAACAAAGTTGTGATGTTATATATGAAGGACTTTAGATTTGGGCACTTAGTTAATTCACACAGGATTTATTAGTGGACAAGCATTAATGTATATGCAAAAAATACAATTGTTGAACATGAGGGCGCCCTCCCCGGGAAAATCTCTGAGTCAGCCTTTAAAAATTTGTTTGTTTAACATTAACCTTAACCCTACCCAACATAAACCCTAAATCAACAAATCTAAGTTCTAAAACAATAACCTAAATAAAATCAAACTGCTGAAACAAAATCTGGTCAGAGTAATGATAATTTAAACTGCTAAAACAGGAGGTTTTGACTGTAATATAAAAATGCATCGAAGATGATGGCTAGCTACGACCTCTACTTTTTAACTTTCTTGCTTGGCTTACATACAGGGTGTCCCAAAAGTCCACCTAGCACCTTATTAAAGATATAAAGCATTGTACATTGTTTCCTACACAGGTTGAGTACATTGGGTATTTCTAAGAACAGGCACAGGCCACTGATTAGGTTTCCCTGACAGTATGAATATGATAAATCTGATGACTGAATTGATAACTGATAAAGTGGTTTGATCCAAACTTTGAATTATTAGCAGGGTGTTATTGTCTAGAAATGCAAATTTATACCACCCAGGACATCACTACAGCCCTCAGGATCAAAACATGGGCCTTCAACTACTCTTGCAACTCTTTACACATGCATTTTTGGGCGGTAAAACTAATATGCATACTGCACAAAGACACCAAAAATTCTATGGCTAAGATAGTTAGGTACAATTTTTTGTTAAAAAATTGGAAAAAATTGTCTAAAATTGCAGTAGTATTTTGAGGTTTCTCTCAACAAGATGCGCCTCTTTTCCAATTGACCATTGTGCAATAGGAAGACGACCAAGAAAATGAAGTGTCTGAAATCATGCAACTATCAAAAGGCAACAGACGGACAGCATGGGAAAACAAGGCTGTAATGGAGTTGAAGTTAAGGTGGCTAGCACACACATTGCTTATGTGTAGACATGCTCTAGACTGATGAACTCTCCATTGGTGGTGTGGTTTTCACACCAAAACTGTGTCTGGACAGTGTCTACTATGTCATGCATGCTTATTTTAACTGAGCATTAGGGGCCCTATTGGCTCGTTTGGCTTATTCTTACATATTCCACAAGTATGGTAATGGCTTTGTGGAGTGGTGGTGTCAGGATTATTTCAACTGAGTAAGCTCATCAGGCAGCGTGTATCCATGATAGGACGCTCTAACATGGCCCACTTTTGAGATGGGGGCGGATTGGGAACAGTCAGGGTGTTTACACCCTACTCTTATTCGACAATGACTGCGAGTTTACATGTACAGTTGGACTCTCTGTACAAGGGGGACTGACGGCTAACGTCCCCTCCGACGGCGGGATTGCTTTATGCTACATTTGCCCACACGTGACTATGAGGAGGCGGTTATTCTGGTATTTAATCAATAGCTCGTAGACAGAGTAAATAGAATTGAGCACCCAAATAAATCCCAGAATGAACAAACTGGGATTTGAACCCGGGATTTTTTTTTGTAAATTGACGTCACGGCAAGTACCCACCCTAACCCGCTAGGCCAACGCTCCTCCCATGGCGGGTGGTGGGGATGGGGTAGGTGTTGGGGGGGAGTGGGTGGGTGTTGTAGTTGCCATGATTGGGCAGTTAGTGATCACAACATTCGGCGGGAGGGAGACATATTTTACGCATCGCGTAAATTACTAGTTCGCCTTGTTTGAAACTGTTGTAGAACAGCAATGTATAGTAAATTTAAATGGATTTCTTTATTTTGTCAATTTTAGTACCCACATGAAAATGTGAGTTGGGGACAATCAGCTATGAACACAATAGTTGATTATGGTACACCCTACATGTAGTAAAATAGTTGTATGTGGTACTGTGTGGTGTTGGCATCAGATCTCCCATGTGCTTTCCGTGTTTATTTTATCCTATAGATTTTCTGGCTGTTATGTTGTCTTCCTTCTGGTATCATTTTAACATTGTATTTTTGTGTCTGAGTACAGTTTCAATGCCAACACCAGTACAATTGCATTTGACTTGATAAGCAAAAAATCCCACAGTTTTTTGAGTTTCACAATATGTAGGGGCATTTTGCTCCACCTTTCAAGCTGGATATTTCTCAATATGGTTCAAATTCAGGAAGGAGCATTTCAAATTTCAAGGCTTTTGGTTTGTGAATGGATCACTCGATCTGAGAGCAAGTTGTGTCAACATGTCCTATAGCCACGTGCTGTAATTTCTATTTGTTTGGGGATATACAAAAATGGCAAACAATTTTTTAATTTCTACCAGAACGACAAAATTGCAGTAATATTTGGGCTATCAGGCCCTAACCAGGATTTTTTTAGGTGAGGGGACTTTTTTTCAAAAGGGGACTTTTCCATTAATTAAATTTTATAACTTGTTACCAAAACTTTTTTATCGACCAAAAAACAAAAAACCCTAATTTTTGGCTCACTCGGCTCACAATTATTAAAATATAAGTTGCCTTTTTTATCTCTTTTTAGGGGTTTTTTTGGGGCTTTTTGGAATTTGAGGGCATCGTCCCTACTGGCATCGCCCCTGGTAAGTGACCGTGTGATATTACCACAAATATAAGACTAAAGTTCCAGCTGGAAAGGGGGGAGGGACTTGTATTCAAAGGTGGATATGAGGCATGAACAAGAAAAGAGTCCTTTCCAAAGGCGATGTATGCGATACCATGATTAGGGGTCAAAAGACAGCCAAAATATGGAAAAAAGGGTAGACGTTTCTATAACTCTTAAAAAATTGTGATGTACGTATTAGGGATGTAATACTCACGTTAAGCAGAGATAAAAATTACCAAAATACTGTAAATTGAAGTAAAATCAAAGAAAATAAAAGGTATATTTAAGAGCAATGCATTGCTTACTTTTTTAAGGGTAGCAAAAACATGACAAAAATACCATTTTAGGGTATGTTTTTTTAGTCAGTGGAAATATTGTTTAGGGTCCATTTTGTAAGTCCATTGTTCACGCATAAAGCACCTTTAAATTAAAGTGCCCTCCCCAACACCACTCGATTTACCAGTCACAGCAACTTGTTCATTTGACATTCAGAATGTCTAAAGTGCAAATTCTAGTTTGAAAATTACGAGATACATTTACTATGGTTCTTTTGATCAAGTGATAATCAGATGCACTTAAGGCACTATCAGAGATTGGCTAAATCAGAAATGGAAAAAAAATCATCATCAAAAATCAAGATTGGCAGTGTAACAGGTACAGGTATCTACATACCCTGGCAAATGATAAGCCAAGAGAAACCTAATAAGGACAGAATCGGAAATGTAAGTTCCAACTGTCTGTTCGGACACTACTACAAAACACGTAATTGAATGGGGAAATCGTATCTTGGAACACTGCCGTTTTCTCCTTTTCTGACAATTCTACAGTTGGAAAGGATAAATTATGAGAATTGCTACAGACTTATCTTCACTTTGAGCTATTCCTGCAAATTTAAAATATTTTTCAAAATCCCTGATAGTGGTCTTAAAGACATTCAGAATTTGTAATTTCTACAAAAAAAAAACATTGGCAGTAAACACTAAGGCATTTCATCAAACTCAACTGAAAATTTTTAGAATTTGAATTTTTTGGAACGAGCTTTTTTTCAACAGTATCCACTGAACCATAAATTAAAAGAAAGGTGAAAAATAGGTAATGAACCTTTAACATGTCTACTGTCTTTTGTTTGTGGTTTAGGTACAACAAGGAAGCCCAGCAATACCTAAAACAAGAAGAGACTACCATGGATGCTTGCACTTTACAGCCAAGGTTATGACAAGCCGTTTACACACACTTTACAATAGTACACAATAACAAATAACAATGTCACAGGATGGCAAGTTCATTCACAAACTGTTTTACTAAAATGAATGGCAAGCCAACAACAAGTCCATAGCTACAGAGTTCTTGTCAACGAGTGCATCAATGAGCAGGAACCCATAAATTGGGATGGTTAGGGAATGCGTAGTAGTGCGGGTTCATAGTCATGGAGGGTCATCACAGGTCAATTGACATATAGCCCAGGGGTCTGGCCAGTGGTTATCTTGGGCAAGTTTGGTGGCTATACAAACTAAAGTGGAAAGAATGATTTGATATTTGGGGTCAAAGGTCAATATGGTCATGGAGTCCAAAGGGCATATGGGCCATAAGAGGGCATTCTGTGAATACCATTTAAGAATTCTGGACCGGTGGTTTCTTTTTAATTTATGATTACTTAGGCGGAGGGGTCCTTGGATTTGGCTATCACTGTTTGCGATCACCTGGATGAATGACCCTCGGGTTGCGCGGTTCCTTTGGACCTTAAGACCCTGAGACCTTTTGTCATGACCTTTACAATTTTGTCGATCAAACAATCGACCACACCCACCAAGGTTCGCCGGATACACCAAAGTGTACCCCATTTGACCTTGTATGGCCCCTGATGACCTTGTTGTGACGAACTCTACCACCATACCAAAACCACTCCAACGTCAAAGCATGCCAAGTAACCCAAGAACGAACCCCCTGGATGACCCTTTGACCCCAAAAGGACCCTTGAAAAAACGGACACAAAAACTCATACAGCGAAAACTTACCATCATACCAAACTCATATCCATACACAAAGCAGGCAAGTACTAAAAAATGCCCTCTGAATGACCTTTGACCCAAACAAAATGACCCCTCGAAAACGTGACACAAAACTCATACGGCGAAAATCTAACACCATACCAAACCTAATATCCATATATCAAAGCACAGCCACGGTACCCGATAACGAACCCCGGGTGACCTGTGACCCCAAATGACCACTCGAAAACATGACCACAAACCTCGTTACGCCAGGAAACTCTACCACCATACAAAACTCATTACCATACGTCAAAGCACAGCCAACATTACCCGATATACGAACCGCTGATGACCTGTGCAGAAGCTGCCAACCTTGGGATTCGAATCAGGGAGATTGATTTGGAATCAGGAGATTTGATCTTGGAAGATCGGGAGATTGATTAGAATTCAGGGAGATTTAAAAAAAAATAGCGAGCATTTCAGTGTAAATCCCTCCCAAGGGATACAGCCAATGATATGTCTTAAAGATCAATTGAAAGCTTCCACATTAAGGAAAACTGTGCAGTAGTAGGAACTTAGCCATTTGGATTTTGTAAAAGAAGATATGAAAAAGTTTGAAGTAAAAGTAAACTGTAAAGGTTCGTAACTTGAAAACGAAGCCACCCTACATAGTTATGAAATGCATCATGAGAGAGAGCTCTTTAAAATAAAGCTATTGTCCGGAAAATTGGACAGGCTCGCCGTATGGACAAGCCCCATTTAAGGAAAAACTGTCCAGTAGGAAACTAAGGACAATGTGAGATTTTAAAAAAATTATGCAATGAAAAGTCGAAGTAAACGTCAACTTTTAAAGGCTCCTAACTTTAAAACGGAGCCATCCTACAAACATATGAACTGGCACCATTATATAGAGCTCTTAAAATAAGCTTTCCCGAAAAAATTTGAAAGGGCTCACGCCGTCGACCAGACGCCGGTTAGGGACTGTCATGGGAACAAGTCCACAACCGGCATAAATAATTATAAACCTAACCCGTTTGCACTATAGCAATGATGGAGCATTCTTCAAAAGGCCAAACAGCAAATCACAACAGGTTCATTAATCCGGTTAAGGCCTATCCCTTTGCACCACTGGAGTTAATTTGTACCTTTAAGACACAGCATAGCCTATAGCAGTTAAATTGTTAAATATACAAATATTGCTGTGCTGGTCCATCCAAAGTCGGGAGAAAACGATGTCCGAAACCAAAGACTCTATTATCTTTTTGCCTAGATTATTACTTATTTTCTTACGTTTTATAACGTTTTATTTATCTCAACACACCACATCATTTTCCATTGACCCCGCAATGACCTTTGACCCAATGACCCCTCGAAAATGTGACCATAAACTCGTACGGCTAACTCTACCACCAATACCAAACTCCTATCCATACTTCAAAGCACGCCAAGTTACCAGATAACGAACCCACCCTCCAAATCGTGACCCCAAACCTCGTACGTTGGTGCTCTACCACCACACCAAATTCTTATCCGTATGTAAAGGACTGTTAAACACATAGCCGACAAACCGCACAAGGCCACAAAAGTGATTTTTTTTAGTAATATAGATTTTTGACCACAATGTGGTCCAAAGGTCACATAGGGCCAAAGGTCAAAAGGCCAGGGTCCATCATAGGTCCTTCTGCGCCTACCAGTAAGAGTCCCTGGACCAGTGTTCCTTTATTTTTTGTCATAGCATTTTAGTTTTCAGAAGTGTTTTAATTATGTAGATTAAACAAAATGGGGTCAAAGCCATATAGGGTCATTCGAGGCCACTCTATATATATACTCATGAGACTTTGGTCATTGGTTCTTTTTCACTACGTGTAGGTAATCGGCAAATGTACACTAAACAGTTACATTCACCTCCAGGTTCCCACGGCAATGTTTTACAATGATCTGTAATGGAGCAAGCTTGATACCACAATCGTAATGCATCTCTTTTACAGCATTACATTGACGCTTGGTTGCCCACGTATAAGGGATATCAGATGGTCCATTACATACTTGTAGCAGATCAAATTGTCGGGTCTTACGGTTTGTTTTGTTTTTTAATTCTCTATTAATTTGTCGTATGTTTCAGGCCACTTTGAGGGAATATCCTCGATCAAAAAATAGAGGATATTATTGACAAATTTCGCAGACTCTTTTGAACAATTTTTAGGATATTCCGAGTCAAAATGTAATGACTTCTGGCAGATGTGTTCCATAGATTTCCACTTAGTATTGAAATGCTTACCGCCACTTATTTAACATTTTTTCCGCTTGCACGAAGCGGGATATTAAAAGGTAAGTCGATGTTCGGCCAATCAGGTAGTGGAGCACCGTCGACACAAAGTTATCTAAAACCCGTCAAAAGAAGGCAAGCGTGTTTGTCCTCCCAACTAGCAATAGGATATAGTATCCCAGTGTAAGGGTATTAAAAATATTCCGAAGATGCCCACCGTCTGTCGACAATGATAACCCTACTTTGTTTATCATATTTATAGGATCCGAATATGTACATCTAGAAAACCTAATATATTAAAGGGCCTTCAACTTTCAAGACCACTATGGAATACCAGAACTTGGATTTCACAGTTTCAAGGTGCGTTAAAACCAAAGAGGTATATATGAGATAGGAGAGGCAAAAACGTTAGTTAATCTTAGAACTTCACCGGGTCTCGCATGTTTTGCGACCACAAAGAAACACATGAGTACCAAACAATAGAAAGCAATGGCTGCGTACGCTTCTTCCACATACTGTGCGGTGCCGATTTGCATATACACTAATCGGTGTGATACAAATTCTGTGTGTGTGTAGAGGGTGGCAGGTGTAATAATAGTGTACCTGGATCATGTGCTCAGATTACTCTTTTTTATCATAATGCAATGCGCGTTAGGTGAAAAGATGTTATTCATTGAGGCGGTGTATTTAAATCAGACGACTGACGTTCATTTTCATTATTGTGTGCCATGGGTAGGACAAAAATTTAACACCAATAGCACCCAAAATCCATACAACTGATATTTTGGCGGATTGTTTGTATCGACTGACCTTAGTGTGTAGACAAGCACCACAAAACTGATAATAGTCCGTGTAATATTCAATATGTCAGCGCCCAGCTCGGACGGACTGTTTTGAATGGTTTCACCCCTTGGTTAAAACGGTACGTAGATGGAACATGTTTAGAGGAACAGCCACGCTGGGCATGGTGCTAAAATGTAGCAGAAATGTTCCATTGTATCGAAAACAGCCAACAAGAATTAATGACAACCAGATAAGGTTTCTCAGAGTACACCAAAATTGTTTCTCAAAGAACTCCAAAAAATATAACACAATTACATAAATTAAAATTAAAAAAAGAAAAAACCTAAAAAATTAAAAAAAAACAATTACACCAAACTTTTCATCCATCCTATGATACCATAAACACTATGAATAGTCAGTATAACTGACCATAATGGGAAAAAAGGCTTGCCTTCTGCAAAGAAACGAAACCACGATACCAAATTTGTAGGTACGGACTTAATTTTTTTTTTTTTTTTTTTTTAATATTTTTAATTTTTTTGCTGAAAATTCTTTGAGACCTGGTTGCCCAAAATAACCCGAGTTATTAACATAACTCAAGTTTGATCTCAGTAAAAAAAACTTCTTTTGTGTCATCTTATTAGTCGGGCGACCTTCATCCAGGGAAATTTGTTTACATCTAAAAATCTACTAAGTCAAATGAAAATCGCACTTGGTTGACCTCAGTCCCTGGTAAGCCCTTGGTAGATATGGTACCACGATCACCATTTCATTTTCGCCCGAAGAACCCCCCCAGAACCGGTTAATAGGTGCACATAAAACCAATAGCATTCAGTAGGAAAGACGACAAGCACGGAATCAAATGATGTCCAAAACTGACAAAAAAGAATACAAAAAGTCACCCCAAATGGCCTCCGTCACTAAAGATTCCAAAAAAATTAAAACCTACGGCGAAACCCCAATACATCCGAACAATTTGCCGGAATTTTCGGGAAAAACGACATAAACCGGCCGACTAGTTTCGCAAATAAGCGCCGACATATTAAAACACGCCGCTCTACGCTGACAATAATCCATCCAATTCAATGAAGTGAGGGATTAAAAAAGGTCACTTTGAGTCAAGGGCTGTGTTAATTACCACACTTTGTTATTCATTTTAAGCCACTGAACGTGAACCGAAGTAAGTACCTATATTTTGTAGCATGAATGCAAGAAGGGTCATAAGGGACATCAGCTGCCCCCAAAATTTTTTGTTTTGTCAGAAAATACGCATTCAAAACATATTATGCAAGTCTTTGTCAAGTGAACTTGAAAGGGTCTTCAGGACAAACAGTCACCCAAAGAACCAACTGTTTCAAGAGCCACAGACTGCAAGGAAAGAAATTCCTTAATACATGACAGCACACAGTATGACCTTGTTCAAATGACAATTTGATCTAGTGTTCCACCACTCATTCTGGAAAACACAGCACATATCAGTAAGAACTATGAAATAAAACAAAAATTTGTCAACATTAGGCCATTTTTAAGTAAAAATTTCAAAATGGCCATTAACAAAATAATGCACGTTTGGCACTAACACTTTTTGTCAATGGCAAAATGAAAATTCAAATTTTGGGATTCCCAAATCATGAAATTGATTGGTCAGAAATAATTTTGTTGTAAAATTTATGCGTGGGTTCGATTTAACTATTTAAGTCAGGGCATATTGAAAGACATCAAAGAATCGGTAAAAGGGCATGGATAATGTAGACAAAAAATGATCTGTATTGTAAGAGGTTCCACTTCCATAAGCTATTTAGTGCATAAAGGGGTAGAACTAAGCATGCTCCATATTTTAAATTCATTACTTTTTTATGTCTTGTAATTCATTCACTCATGTAAAAAGAATTTTCATAAATTTGGCATGAACTCAGAGTTTGCTTTTTATAATAACCAAACCTATTTCCGCACAGACACCCCTGACTGTTCAACTCAAACACAGCATACAATAGAGGACCAATCTTGAAGTAAGGAGTTCAAAACCCAGCTAGAAATACTTCCAATTCAAATATTAATTTTCTTCTCAAACCTGTGGTTAGTGAGACTATTGCTGTCAGAGTGTGAATTACCCTTTAAAAATCACATTACTGTACCACAAAATCATCACGTGTAAAACCGATGTGGTATATTCCTTGTTGGCAAGCATTCCAATCAGGTGTGGTAATCAGCTCATGTGGTTCAGGGATATCCCCATTGAACTTAGGTAAATTAACTTGATTGGGCATTAAAACTAATTTCAATTGTTTTCTTGAAATTGTAAAGTTCGGCAGCTTGTTGGACAAACCAAACTTTTTTCACCTTTTTCAAACGAAACAAAAATTCAAACACATTTACAATCACTGTAAAACAAAAAATATAGCTGGTCAAGGATATCTGTCTTTTTTAATAGTCTTGCCAATCTGGTTATCACTAGTGCAACCTTATATCCAGAGGTTCCTATTGTAGAGCTAAAGCTATTATGACCAAAGAAGCTCCAACAGTAGGCCAATTACCCATGAAAAGCCAAAGCACACAAAAGGGGCATGAATGGTACATAAACTTCTTTTGATTTGATTTTGGTGCGAAGTGCCGATATTTTATTACCCCCTGAAATTCAAAGTGCTTTGGCAAGCAGCCAAAAAAAAATATACAAAAATTTAAAAAAAAATTAAAGAGTTTTTGAGGCAAATCTAAAAAAACCCCCCCCACAGCATAATACATTTTTGGGGATGTGGGGATACCAAACAATGGAGTTAATTAACCCATGTCTGTACTCCCAAAGAGGGTCCAGTGGTCTAGACCACACAACCATCTCAAACCTGGCCTGAGTATAAAACATGGATTTAGTACAGGGAAATAAACAAAGGTATGGTTAACACTGTTTATATCTGATTTTTATTCGTCAGTAACGCATATTGTCGATGGTACGAAAACACATCTGGAGGGGATGGGTGAGATCAAAACTAATAAGCCGTATTAAAAGATGAAATGCCTCAACTTTGTTCCAACAGAATAAGGATGCTCTAACCATTGTACCTAACCCTGGTCCCTTTTTGTATCGAATATGTAGGCTTCATAAACCAGATTCAATGAATAGATTGTCTTACAGTCTGAGACACGCTATCGATTCCTTTGTTGGAGACAATCAAAGAAGGGATAATTGTCATGAACATCCAGGGGCCGGGTGACCCTCTTAATCTGAGGAGGATTGGGAGGCCACGTAAATATTGTAGTTTGTTATGAGTGACCAAAACTTTCAGTACTTAGATATATGATTGGACAAAGACGTCCAAAATTATTTCTGTAACAAGACGAATAAATGTAAACCAACTTAACATATCAGATTTTCTTCCTTAGTGACGAAAAATACTGAAGGAAATGCATGCAAGCAGATGTTGATATAGATAAATCATGCTGGAAAAACAACAACATATGCAATATTGAAATTCCTGATGTTGTTGTAAAAATGGTGGAGGATTCAGATAGTGGAGATTCTTCCTCTTCCAGCAATAATGACGAATAAAATTTGGCGAGTAATAATTACTTATTCGTATCATTTTCTTTTCATATGTTGAATGCTTCAGTTTATTCATTTTTTTTTTTTGGAATTTATTCAGTGTACTTACTTTGCATTATTTTCTTCGTGAGAAAAGGGACATTTTATAATTATGGCCTTAATCTGATCCGACATCGTCTCATTAGAATTTCTATTGAATTAGTGGATAAAGCATACACCCTCTCAGAATGAATGGAATCGTCGACACGCCCCAAAAACTTTTAATGAACTGACAGGAATAAAAAATCCTACTATAACAATTTTACATATTTCATGTGTATAATTTCCATCAATTTCACTCACTCACTGTACAAGTCTGCACTCAACAACACAGGTTACTTCAGGGGTTACTTGCACTTTTTGAGGTAGGACTTTGTGAAAACAGCAACTGTTTTCAACATTTTCTCACAAGAAAACTAAATTTGTTGATGTGATTCATTCCATGGCTGAAACTCAGGGGATCCAGGATCATAGGTGTCAACTGCTTTTGTACATGTCGGAGCCTTACAGGTGCCAATGGGAGAATACTGTTAGAGCGATAATTTTCATGTTATTATTTTTCATATGTTATCAATTTGAATTTTTTGTTCACATTTTTTCACCAATTATGTTTGTTTCCTTACCCAGGTCTACATATTGAATGAATAGATTTTGCATGCTCTAAAATTCTGCACTTGTTCTTGAGTATGTCAAAAGCACAAAGATAACAGCAGTGTAAAAGGTGTAATTTTCTCACAATTATATATTCTTCTGCTTTGTTAACAAAAAAATTTGGTTGTTTTAATTAAATACAATAAATGTATTTCCTTACATAGGCCACATGATAATATTTTATGGGTTGTTAAATTTGCACAAGATTCATGGTAGTTTAATGGTACACAAAAATATGAACAGCACAGAAATACTTGTATAGACTGAGGCAATCCTGAATTATTCCTGATTTTAAAAGCAGGTGTACATTTGCATTTGAAAATAGCTCTTCTAATTTGCTACATCATTTTGAATACTGAGTGTAATTTATTTTGCATCACACAAATGGTTAAAAACTTTTGGAAATTAGTGTCAACTAGCTAGCCCTAATGCCACATCTGCTTCTAGCTTATGTCCCGGGACTGAGCAAAGGAATAGCTGGAGAGGGGTAGCAGAAAGTGGGAGACGCTAGACGGGTGGATCTCAGATACAGCGTTATATGGCAGTGTCACTGGCCTGGCCAGCAATTTTGTGTCCATATGTGCCTTCGTTTGATGATGCAATCCCTACATCCCTGACTTTGTGCATTTTTCTCACTCATTGCTGTAGTATTTTGTGAAATTTGGTGGCCTTAGGGCTATTAGGAAGATCTCATATGGATTGGACACTAGTCGTGTCCACACGGAGGCTGAAACTCTGAAGTTTTCAAACTCTGGAGTGTCAATTGGGGTTTTGACCGCGTGTGGACGCATTCGGGGTTTTGCACTCCGGAGTTTTATCGAGGGGCTAGTGGGGTTTTATCCAAAAAAAAACTTGGGGTGAAGCTCAACCTCCGATAACACTCCGGAGTGTTTTGGAGTGTCGTGCTGTGTGGACAGCTTCAGGGGATAGTGAGAGGAGGTGACCTCGCAAGGTCATCTTTGTTGACAAATTTCTGTGTTTGAATATCACACAGGAAAGTCCACGGCTTCCGGTATGTGACTTTCCAGAGTTTGGCCATCGTGTGGACACAATTTGGAGTGAAGTAAAATAATTGGATTAAATCTTCATCTCCGGAGTTTCAAACCCTTCGAGTTTTATGACCGTGTGAAATGGCTACTGAAGGGAGTTGGCCATGGCCCATAACATGAAAGGCAACTGCTTGCCTCATTTTGAGGAAAAAGGGTTCTGATGGGGGGGGGCTTGCCCTCCCCCATTGGCAAAAATTGCTACTCTTTATTGTAACTCATCGTGAGTCCTTATTGTTACTCACCTCTATACCTTGTTGTAATTCATCTAGTCCTTATTGTAGTTTGCCCCTAAATCACCACCCTTTAACTCGCCAAGTTACCAATACCAACATGGTCAAACTTTTACAAATTATCATATGAGGGAGAAATTGATTTGGGGGAAAACATTAAATGGATTCCCCAAAATAACCTGTCTAGATATCAGGAAGAGCTAGGAAGAATAGCAGCTTATAAATAGCGTCTGTGCTGCATAAACCCACAGGCGTTGATGATGCAAGCTGAATTCTTTCCCATGCCCTGTTTAAACGAAGAATGGTTGCAAAATCTATGCCTAGATACAGGGTAATGGGAAACCTTATATGCCTGAATTATATAAGGGCAATTTATCAAATTAATAGCGTGTCTTTAAAACAAAAGAATGCACCGGTTAGGCTTAACAAGCGCGCAGGCTTTTTCTGTGATATCAGAGACTTCCATGCATAATGACTTGGCACATTTATTAACATTGAAAAATATGGTTTTTCTCTCTACTGGTGACTCCTGGAACTATAAGGTGCCAATTCTTTCAATATCGATCTAACATCCCTCACACATTCTGTATGTCTCAATTATTGTAGCAGGAGCAGACGCAGGTGCATAAGACAGCACAGGGGTAGAATTTCGGCGATAATCCGAGAACGATTCTCGCAAAGATTCTCGTAAATTTATTTGCGGGAAACAATGTTGATTCTCGTAACTTTAGAATTCTAACACCGTAGCGAATTAGATGATGCCCGCAAAATTCAATGTTATGAGAATCAAGCCTGATTCTCGCACTCTGGTACGAAATTCTACCCCTGCATCCCAGTAGTTCGCAATTCAAAGGCAGTTTGCGGCAATGAAAAATTCCCCTGTTAAAAGAAAAGGGGAATCGAAGGGCACAAATATCCTGGTTGCTGGGCAAAGGGGTGCACAAAGGGCTCATTAAAACTGGATATTAGCACCTTATTTTTGTCATGTGAACAAATCAACACAAATGAAGACCTTTTTTTACCCTTGTCTAAAACATGCCCCTTATCATTTGTATGGTCCACCTTTTTTCCAATTGGTTTCTTGTATGACCCCTTTCCTAGCAGATTGACACAGAATTAAAGGCACTATCTTGATTTCTAATCAGAAAATCAAAAAATCATCAAAAATCAGATTTTTTTCATTTATGTAACAGTTATAGGTATCCTAACATACCCTACACGTGCTAATACTGAAAGCACCTAAGGACAACATCATACATTTTAGTCATTACTATCCTACGGATCTTACTACAACACCCTAATTGAATGGAGATTCATATCTTTGAGTACTGCTTGTTTTCCCTCCATTTCTGTTACGTTTTCAGTTGCAAAACTAACTTATGAGAATTCTATCGCACTTTCCTTCATTTATACGCTATTTCTGCAAATTTCAAATATTTTTGAATTTTCTTGGGCGAATCACTGATAGTGTCTTCCTTCATTCATATGCTTCACATTCATATTTATTTATTAGTCCATCACCATATTATATACAGGTACTGGACAAATTAACATGATAAATATTATAATAATTAAAGTACAAATATTACATTTTTAATCGGTACTGAATAAAGTTAAGACTGTACGAGGACACTGCAAAAACCAGAGCGTGTAACGCAATGCCCTCATTCATTGGAAAAAAAGAAAAATATTTTTAATTTTCCAAAATTATATGTTTAGGCCTGCATAACAAAGTAAATTATGATAATGGTAATGGTAGAGCCATTATATCAAGAACATGAAAATAACTTCAGTGGGTAGCATAAATCGATATGCAGACACAGGAGCACAGCTTAACGCATATAAATTACAAGACAGTGACACAACAAAGACAGACAGACAGACTAGACAAGGATGGGAGAGATGACAGCAATAATGAAAGGGAAACAGGACAGCAGTACAGAATTACATACACATAAAGATCACAAAAACTCACTCTATGGTAATGACTGAGAAGACACCGTTTGAAATGTTTTTTTAAATGATGAGAGTGAGGTGCTATTTTTTAAAGTGACATCTCAGCCGTTCCAAAATAGTGCGCCCTTGGTTTTAATGGTATTCCTCTGCCTATTTTTGTGTTGGTAGGGTAATATGAAGGTCAAACATAACGAGTGTTGTATGAATGGATCTGATCATTTCTTTTGAAGAAACTGGGTTTAAGTAGGCCTGAAGGCAGTAAATTGTGATGGAATTTATACATGAACGTACCAGTTGGACAGATAATAAGCAAAGTTTTAAATCTACTGCAATTAGAGGTGGGTAAAAATTCAATTCTGCTAGCCTAATCCTAGACCATCATGAGACAAGTTAGTTTTAGGCATAAAAAAAATTGTTGTTTGCGTTAACCCGACCGGCCCCTAAAAAAACCTGCACGTTTTTTGTATGCAATTAGCAGAAATGAAAAAAAATAAAAAAAATCTGCCGACCGACCCATTTTTTTCATCCAAAATTTAATTTTTTTTTTTTTTACCAAACAAAGACGAAAAAATAACAAAACAAGACACAAAGCAACTACAAGCAGTAAAATAAAAGATCCTTTGCTAGTCATTGAAAAAAGCTTTAAAAGTTGCATCCGTTGTATTCATTTTGAGAAACAGTGAGAAATTCTAAAAAAAAATTCAAAAAAAAATCTGACCGACCGACCCGAATATTTTTTCTCCGTTACGCCAAATTGTTTTTTAGGCCTTATACCCAACTGATTACAGGTCGGTGTTACTGCAATCTACTCAGTACAAGAGGAACTGCAGAAGAATTCAGAAATTTGTACACGTGCGTGCGGCTGATGAAGGCCTCTTAAGATGACTTTCAAGTTTCAGCCTCCAGAATCCCGGCTGGTAAGCGTCGACCACCACTGGCTGTTCCGCTAGCGAGGGAGGGACGGGGCGTAGTGGGGGAGGGTTGCATGGACCTAAGTCGACTATCGTCGTGAGTTCCGACTTTCGGCCATGGTAGGACTACGAACTTTGTTTTGCACAAATATTTGGGATAGTCGGTAGTATTCATGTGGATGCTATACTACACTATCGGAAGTCACTAAGCATATCACAATGAGGGAGAAAAGTTCGTTTTTAAGCACTAAATACCGATTCTTAGGATGTACTGCATATCATTTATTAAAAGGCACAAATGGAGGTAGGTGAAATCAGCCTCAAAATAACGGGCGCAAAGGCGCAAATTTGCGCCAGCAAAGCATGCAAAATGCGCCTCGAGAACGGGCCGAAACGAAAAAAATAGACCAGGCGCAAATGTACATGTAAAAAATGCGCCCGTGTGAGGTGAAACAATCAACAGGAAAAAAACTTATAAAAATGTCCGGACTATTTATTAGTTGCGATTGATAATGGTATCAACCTTGTCTTTGAGTGTTCCAGTGGTGTATTTTTGTCTTCCGCGTTCGGGCCCCATTCAAGGGTACACACCACTAATTACCCTTTGGCGGCCATCCGGCAAATTATCACAGCAATTAGTCGTACTTTCCGAGGAAAATTCATGAGTTATTTATACTATTTGAGCACATTTTGCATATTAATTTGGGCTCTACCGATTTTATGGATAGTTTGCAGGCGATTCCTGAAAGAAAAATTGTTGATTTTTTTAAGCTTATTTTGCTTTTTACTGGCGGATTAACAAATGTGCGTTTCCTGGTTTCGGGCGAAAAGTTGAAGTAGCGAAATTTACTACCACTCCCGAGAAATCGCGTAAATAGTGCAAAATTTATACGGAATAGTTGTGATCAATTTTTGATATGTTATAAAAGAAAGTCTTGCGAACAAGCTGTGCAACTCATTTTCTGAAACGCAAGATAATCGAGAACAGCCCAAGATAGAACTTGAATTTCTATACAAAGTCGATGGGAGGCGTTCGTAATAGTGGTGTGCACCCTGTAAGCGCGCAAGCATGGGGCAGCTCGTTTTGTATACAGCCGTTTTGGTGGTAAAGCAATATCAACAGCGCTTTATTGTATTGTATTTATTTTTCTATATTCTACAATCCACTATAAAAAAAATTGTTTAATCAGAAGCAAAATTATTGTGGTTCTCTTCGTATGTGCTCTTTATGGGCAAAAAAATCAACTATTTTAAACTCAAATGCGGTCTTCAAACACGCCACAGCATACTGGTTGTCAATTGGTAGCAACGGATTTCTCCCAAAATCGCTAGTAGGCCTAACAGTTACATTGGCTTTTTAATGGAATTTTACTTGCTCTATTGTAACCCTCGCAAAACCGTGTTGTAATTTAATATATAAGCCGGTCCTACGATATTTCAAGAAATGTATTATAATAACACTTTCTCCATTTTCCTTTACAATTCCCCATTTTACTACACTTTAAGTGAGTCGGGGGGGGGGGAGAATCGTCATGTGTTAACCGCACTCAGTTTCTCTAAATGGCAGATATAGTCGGTAAACGCCCGACTTTCTGTTCAAAGGCAATCTCAACAATGGATGTACTATATGAATCATATTTGGCCAGTTTATGAAATCGCTTTATACTTTTTAAATTGTTATGTTTCATTTTGTCATTCCTGATCAGATTTGTAGAGAATTCTTAGCATGTTAAAGGGTCGCATGCCCTGAAAGTGGCTAAAATCGATTACAATTTAAACGGCTCTTTTTGGTATTGGTTTTTGTTGCATCTTGCATACAATGGCAAAAATGACATTTTCATTAATTGTTACCCTATTAACATATCATAAATACGGTTTTTAATTCAATTAAAATGTTTTTAACACACCATCGCAAAATGTAAACTTACAAATATGATTCTATAAGATCACTTAAAGGTGCTGTCGGAACGTTGATCGGCTTCATTCGGTCGACAATATAGGAAAAACCCGCGCTAACTCAAAAATATCGTCAAAAAGTGAGTGTGTGCGTATTGGTCGCAATCTTTAGAAGCCTCTCTCGAAAACTAAAAATGCTAACGAAGCGAAATTGGGACGACTCATTTAACTTTTCATTATAGCTATCTTTTGACATATAATAATGAGGGGGTCAAAAATAATTCTCGCTAAAGGGTACACACCACCAATTACCCTTTGCGGCAAGCACTCCGCAAAATTTATCAAGCCAATATCCGTACTTCACGAGGAACATTCCGATTAATTAGATACTATTTTGGAAGCACTTTTTTTGCATAACTTTGGTCTCTACCGTTTTATGGATGTGGTGCTGATATTCCTGAGAAATGTGTTTGATTTCGCTTATTTTGCTTTTACTGGCGGATTCACCACACACGTGGCGTTTCCGGTTTCGGGTCGGGCGAAAATTTTGATAGCGAAATTACTACCCCTCTCCGAGAATCGCTAAATATTGCAAATTTATAACGGAGATAGTTGTGATCAATTTTGGATATGCTATTAAAGAAAGTCTTGCGAAACAAACTGCGCAACTCTCATTTTCTGACACCGCAAACAGCTAACTCCTCAGATACATCCAGAGATAGACGCACATGAGTTTTCTATACAAAGTCTATGGGAGCCGTAATAGTGGTGTGCCCACCCCCAAGCGGAGATATAGTGACGTAATATTTTTCATTTAACCCTTTTACTGAGAATAACATGAAAGTGTATGACGTCCAGCAATGGTGTTCTGGATCGATCGGGGTACTTATAAATCTGACCATATATTGAGTATGGTTCGAATCGTGGTCGGGAAAAGAACTGAATTTGCCGATCACATTTGCCGATGAAACGCTTGCTAGTCATGCTAAAAAGGAGTAAATTTCGTAAAACAACGTGTCGCTTTCATGATAAAAACGCAAATACTGACCCTCTCAATTGTTAGATAAAAAACCTTGAACAAATGTTATCGGACATCATCAACGGACATAAAATTAATATATTATATAATTAACAAATCAGGGCACGTATTAGCATTATTGACAACATTCTTGACCTTAGCCATGCCTATTTTGTAGACAAAAAGGCTTCCTCCGGGTCAAGACAAATTCCAAAAATGGTGTCCAAATTTGACCGGTGCGGCGCGCGCGCGGCGGGTAGAATTTGGAATGGAAAACGCTACGTTTAGAACATTTTTAACGTACGGTTCTGCAGAATATCATTTCACCAGAAAATTTTCTGTGCACTTTCAAGCATTTTATTCCATATTTTTCTGATTTCGGATACAAAATAACGCTGCGTCTGAGCCTTATTTAAAGTTAGTGCACGGTCCCAATGCTACAAATGCGCTGTTCTGGACAGAGGTAGAGTAGCCGATTCTACCACCATCGCTAGGTTTGTGTGTTTGGGTTACTTGGTGTACATGGCATGGCGACCCTCGACAAAGGGTGGGTTTGCACTTTCTGGTCAGGTGTTTTTCATAAAAAGGGTGCGGTTACAATACAAGCTCACAGTGTAATGATGAAACTCAGTGAAAGTGTGACTAGGAATGTAGTTTAATTTATTCAATACTTTATTGTAATTCATGGAACACGGCCCACGGACCGTGTTAGTTGAGTTGATTTGTGTCATTTTTCATCACAATTTCACAAATTCTTTTCAAGAACAAGCACTGATTGTATTGGTAGAACAAAATGGCGAGAAGTTTGGAAATGTTAGGTAATTTATGGGGCGGGGTACAGGAGTCGGTGGAATAAAAAGGGTGCTTAGTGTTAAAAAGGGTGGCGTACCGATGAGGCTGCTGGTACAAAGGGTGCCCGTTTTGGTAAAAGGGTGAGGTACCAGAGGCTGCTGGGTAAAAAGGTGCCGTTTGTTAAAGGGTGAGGTCCCAAGGCTGCTGGTAAAAGGGTGGCTTTGGGTAAAGGGTGGGGTTGGGAACCACCCTCCACCCAGTGCCAGGTGTGCGCATGTGTAATCAATTAAAAGTTTTGGCTGCAAATGGTATGCATTTAACTCAGTTAATAAACTTTTTTTCTATATGCCTAATAGTTATTAAAATACTTTGAAAACTATTTCAATTTCGTAAATTAATCGTAGCTTATTTTGCAAGCATATATGAAATTGACCCTGTGAACATGTAATAAGGACAATGAATAGTTTTTTTAATGTCATTATGTAAAAAGATAGGACTCTGGACATTTCAACTGCTTATAACTTCTCCATATAACCGAAAGCACTTTTGAAAACGCCTAAACAAACCACCAATTAATGTTTGGGACATTTCAAGTGTCAGATCATTGTCTGACAACTCCTTTGCATTGTGTTACATATAACAATTATAATAGTCTTCAAACATCCAGATCAGTGACATTGTTTTTTTTCCCCCCTGACCATGGTGACCATGCCTGTACATGTACACAAAAACACCTCACTACTTGCCTTTAAAGTACTAGCTGCCCCTATACCTGAGTAGATATGGGTTCTGGTTCATATAAACATTCAGGCCTCCGCTCAGGTGGTGCTCTAGTGACTTGCCAGGGACCAAATATAGGTCCGCAGGAGTAGTGAAGGCGGCTGTAAGTCACAAAATACTGGATTTTTTACCTTAAGAGGAACTGGGCACCCTGTCAAAAAAATATTAAGATGGCCCTGGACGGGTCCAACTAAATCCTGAGATGTGATAATGGTAGTAAACTTACGTCCAAATGTATAGTGTTAAAATGTTACTGTATTAAGGTAAGGTTAATGATAACCAAGGACTTGGAGGTGGAGGTAAATCAAGTATCGTAGACTATTGTATTTGAGTTTTTGAAATTGCCCCTGTTTCTCAGAAATTGCCCATGGTTCCTGCATATTCCCAGGGAACCAGGAGCAACTTTCTACAAAATTGCCCCTGGTTGCGGCTGGCTTATTTTGAGGCTTGGGTGAAATCATGATTAGTCAGAATTTTTTTGCTGGTCCAATTCCCCGCATGATTTGCTTCAACCCTGGGTTCACCCCTGCACTGCCCTCTTGCGAGTGACCGGATGGGAACATTCCCAGAACAGTTCTAGCTTTATAACTAACAGTTGAAATATAGGCCCTATAACTGATCTTTTATGACTTATCATCTCTGACCAACACACAATAATTTATCACCACCCATGTGTCATTTCTGATCGTAAATTTGCAATACAGTTAAGATTCAATTAATTGTTTATTTTAGCTTTATTTTGTATCAAATTTCGCCACCCGGCCACGTGGGCATGCAACTCCATGCAAGCAGCCTATTGCAAGGTACAACTATTTTTTTCATGCTAAAATGAGATATTTTAAGCAAGTAAAACACAGAATGATTTATTTTGATTTCAATCTAGGTTTGTTATTCTTCTTAAATGATGTTTATCAAATAATCTGGTTGTAGACCACCTACCACCGAGAACCTTTTCAAGGTTTATTTAACAAACAGGTGCAAAAAAACGCAAAACCTTGTTTTGAACTTGCCTGCTCGTAATCGTTCTCCATACCAAACCAATGGTTGACTTTCTGTCGTGCATGACATAAATTACTATCATCATTTTATTACATAAAGACGCGTATTTCTTATTCACTTCAGGTGTGATCTAATTACATTGGTAAGCATCATTCCAAATATGTAAAAAACAGGGGTTTGAGAAAAATCTGGGGTCGCTAATCTTCCTGACAATCTCATGTCCTCTTTATTAAAATGGGGATGAGGTAGTTGCTTTATTGTTAATACTCATCGACAAACAAAAGTGCTAAAGAATTCCTAGAGAGAGAGAAGAGCGCTGTCCCTGTGCTGATATGATTGACACTCTCTGCGGCATATTGGGGGTCTTTTATGTATTTGTAGACAGAGGTGTCGAGTAGGGAATTACGGCTGGGAATTCACGGATGATCGTCAACAATTTTCCATATTTTTTCATCAACACAATCGATTGAATGATTTATTACACTTGGGATATTGTTTAGGCCAATGATGAGAGATGGTCACTCAGCATCCATTTCACACCTTATGAATAGCCACAACCCTCAACCATGGGCATTATTTGGCAGTGCTGCTTGTTTATTTTTGAGGTTCATGATATTTCAATTGCACAAAACCTCTTTTTCCATGATTTTTATGAAAAAGAACCAGTGTAATTCAGTATTATGTGACAATTTGAACTTAGGCCAAGTAAAAAAATAAACCAGTTGATCGCCCCGATCAAAATGAAGTCAACCAAAATTATCGGAGCACTATCGAACTCCCATACCTATTTTTAAAGGTGCAACGAAAGATTTCAACTTCAAGTCATCCATATTTTCTTTGATATGTATTGATTTCATATAGGTTATATGCTCAATAGATTCCCTATCTTTTATTTGGTTATAGTTTAAAATGAAAACAAAGACGATTTGTATA
The DNA here is from genome assembly GCA_023653785.1 of Ophioderma brevispina. Classification (NCBI taxonomy): domain Eukaryota; kingdom Metazoa; phylum Echinodermata; class Ophiuroidea; order Amphilepidida; family Ophiodermatidae; genus Ophioderma; species Ophioderma brevispina. The sequence goes on from JAMKCH010004067.1 coordinate 23,680, forward strand.
TGCTTTTATTTCAATTTTTGTACCAAAGAAACAGTTCTCAGCTTAATCCTTACAGATGGGGATATTTTTGATAAGACAGAAAGCACAATAATGGGACCAAAAACTTACTAGGGCAAAAAATATAGAATTTTTCATTGAAATTTATTTATGTGATTTAATTATAATTCATTGAACAAAATGATTATCTCCTATCATTTTTTTAAGTTGAAATAGCATAAAACTTGGCTGTTATGTGACAAAAATGCGGCATAGCTTTTGCTAACGTGACTTTTTTTGATGGAACTGTGCTAATGTGATGACAATTTGACAGACTGTGCTATTGTGACATAATATTGGACATTTTTAATGCTAATGTGACGCAAATATGCAGAATGAAAAGTATTTTCTTTATCGCTAAAATTATTATGCATCATGTTTCTTTTTTAGTGTTTTATTGCAAATAGTATTTCTTTTCAGAAAACAAAGGGATATGTAAAAAAGTTAAACAACATGCTTGAAGACAGCCGATTAATATTTGCTGATGTGACAGTATTTCATTGATGGATTGCTGTCACATTAGCACACTTTTTCTTGGCATGCCAAAAGAAAATAAAATCTTTTCTTTTAACATCCATGCATGTAAACCCTCACAATGCATGTTTCTAATGTAAAATTAAGTAAAATATTCAGAAATTCTACTTATAAATGCAATTTGACAGACTTCTGTGCTATTGTGACATAATATTTGATATTTTTACTGCTAATGTGACGTAAATGTGAACAATGAAAGTATTTTTCTTTGTCGCTAAAATGATGATGCATCATGTTTCTTTTTAATATTTTATTGCAAATAGTATTTCTTCTCAGAAAACAAAGGGACAAGTAAAAAAGTTAAACAACATGCTTGAAGACTGCTGATTAATATAATTTGCTAATGTGATAGTATTTCATTGATGGATTGCTGTCACATTAGCACAAACTTTTTCTTGGCATGCCAAAAGAAAATCCTTTCTTTTAACATCCATGCATGTAAACCCTCACAATGCATGTTTCTAATATACAATTAAGCAAAATATTGAAAAATTCTACTTATAAATGCAGCTTAATCAGTTTCTAGAATGCCTATTTTTATTTGGTAACTTTTGTCCGTCCAATTTGACGGAAATTTAGAAAAATTCCGTAAACTTTTATTAAAGTTCAGAACCCAAAGAAATCATCTCAGTATATGTTTACATGCCTGGTCACATGTTAAAAAACATAAGATTGTGGATTCAGTAATTTATAAATGTACCACAACTTTATTTTTGCTACGGTGACGGTACCCATTATTGTGTTTTTCCCCTTCATAAAGCTTTACAACAGTGCCAAAAATCAAGTATTTTCACATTTTTTTTTCGGGACAATCCCTGTTATTTGAAATCTCGTGTTGCACCTTTAAAGTGTAATCCTATCCTTCGTTTTGGTGAGCATTTCTCAACTTCTAGGCATATAACTACTATTGCTGCAACACAATCACTAGAAAATCCTCATGCGACTACCGTGTGTCCCGTGGTTGCAGTTTATCCCATAACGTCTGCAGCTAGACTCCACGGAATTATGTGATTGAAGTAGCTAACCTGCTGTGGCATCGGCCTTTTGTACAAGGAACAATAGAAAATCAGGAAATGGTCCTGAATTTGTTTGTCCAATTGCTGCTAAACTGTATTTGAATATTAAAATAACGTCTTTCAAACTCTGCAATGATTTCAACAGATTTTGGAAAGTTCCCAACGTTTTCTAGCCGACAATTCATGCCGACCATTTTCTCTGAAACAAGTATAGAACTTTTCCAAGTCTGTTTGTCAATGGGTGTATCAAAAGCAGAAACATTGTGCCTGATGAAGAAAACATTGTTTTTTATTACATTCACAGTGTTTTTAGTTGGTTGGAGACCTTTTTGGGTTTGAAAAAATAATGTCTACGGCTTTTTGAAGCAGTTTTGCTTACAGTCATAAAACAAAAATGTCTCAAAAAACAAGAAGTGTTTTACATATTATATGATGAGGTTCTTAATGCCAATGTTGATGTATTACAAATTGCATCAAGGCAGATGCAAGAAATCCAAAAACTACCACATATAACTGACAGGTCCCTAACTCTATGACTTCATATTTTGACGTCTGCACCTATGACTCTCGCCCTTTAAGACCTGGCGGCCCCCAATCAACCGATGCTCATAGTAGGGGGCTGGGCCTGGGACGGGAATCAACATTGGACAGTAAGCAACCCCATCTATATAATATGTAAAACACTACTGTTTTGAGACCATATTATATATGATGATTGCTTACCTTAACTCATGTTGATGTATTACAAATTGCATCAACATCCAAACCTGGCACGGACCATTGACGGAGGTCCAATGAGCAATACCTCTGCCATGAGTCCGGACGCGACGTTAAACTTAAAATTCCCGACTCCTGAACGAATAATGTTACACACAACAGTCGATCGAAATCGCTAATTACAACAAACTGTATAAATAGTGTACATAGTACACACACACACCCTAAGTTTAACTAACGTTACGTGTTCTACCGATTAGACTAACTAGTGTTTGCCGGATTAGCTCGCGTACTTCTAAAGAACCGATCCAGCAAATTGGGCGCTAGCTCTTTGTTCTGACTATGATGTCCGTAGATAGAGTGATGAAAAAAATCGACGCCGTCTGCCAAAAAACGGACGATATGATTCCTTAAGCAAAACATACACCCTGCGAACGCTGTTGAAAGCTCGCATCGACCGAGCAGGATGCGCCAGTCCAAAAGAAACCAGCCCTCTGCAAACGGGCGTTCGCCTGTCAATCACAGAGACAATGATCGTGTCGAGTGGCCTTCACTGCCACTGCCGTGTTACGCGGTGCAAAAGACAGAAAAAGCTGAGCCTGTGGCTCCCGAAATGGTTGTGTTCTTTGGGCAGATAGTAGCGCAACGTGCGTACCGGACAAAGGACACGATCCTCCCTGACAGACATCTCAGGTTCATCTCAGGGAGAAAAGTCGGGTTAACGGTAAAGGATGGGCGTTCGTTCTTGGCCAGAAAAAACCATGCTTAAAGTACGTGTAAGCGCAGTCCGCGCCAGAACCAGTCACACTAGACAGCACGTGAAGTTCTGAGCATCGGCGCCTAAGCATGGCAATAAGAAATATAAGCGTCTTCAGAGAGAATCTCTCTCAAGTCGCATGTTTCAATCGGCCCGAACGACGGCTTTGAAATATATTCCAATACCAGATTGAGATTTCCACTTAGGGACAATTCTATCTAACGCACATGAGGGCGAGTATTGTACATCCCATCCAGGAGTTGGCGTATCGAGTCAATGCCTTAAAGACGCGTACCCCCTGGGGAACCTTCGTGAATCGCTTGAATTTCGGACGCTGTAATTCCGGACTGTAACAGCTAATCCAGAAGCGAACCTGTCCGTAAGGATGTCAGCAATGGCCGCTATAGGAGCGCGAGTGGGAGAGACACCTCTCTCACTACACCACCGGTAGTAGAACCCAGACGCCCAGTGTAAACTTTAGTGTAGAGTTCCTTCTACCACGCGCGGCAATAGCGCATACGACCCCGTTGAAAATCCGCCCTTTCAAAGCGCTCCCTGAACAGCGGCCACCGAGAAGTGGTGAACTGTCTCCCCCGCCTGGAACCCGGATTAAGATCCGGTTCTTGAGGAAGAAGCCGTGGACGACCTGTCAGCAGGTCCACTAATTCGTCCTGAAACCACAGATGTTTTTGGCCACAACGGCTCGACTAGAAGGATGTCACACCGTTCGCATTCGATCTTTCCTATCATATGATGGAGGAATTGAATTGGCGGAAAAGCGTATGCTGTCATGATGCCCTCCCAGGCTTATGGACAAGGAGCAGTCTATGCAAATCTTCCCGTCGTTCTCTCTCGTGAGAGCAATACCGGAAGATCCCATTGACACTGGAGGCGAACATGTCGATGCGGATGAAAAAACCTTTGAGACACCCACCGTCTGAACCACCGAGGAACGGAGACAATTTGACAGTCCTGTCCCGCGACCCCTGCCCTGTGAGAGGCCCTTGTCCGCTAGGAATTTTCGCTATCCGCGGCTATGTGGATCGCTCTGAGCAGAGGCTCCGGCTGTCGACAACCCACTCGAAGAATCTTGGAGGGTTTGAAGACAAGCCAGGGGATGCTGTTCCGCCCGCTTGTTGTCATAGGCCCCGACCGTGGAAGTTAAGCCGCTGGATTGTGACCTTGCAGCCCCTCAACTGTTGTTTCGAACCTCTGAAGATCACTGAACACCGGCCAGAGCTCGAGCATGTTGATGATATATGTCGCTTCGCTCGGAGACCACTCGCTGAAAACCCGAAGGTCTCCCAAGTGAGCTCCCCAGTCCTCCTTTGAGGCATCCCGTCGTCAAGACGTGCACCGAAGGATCCGGAGAACTGCCATCCCACCTCAAGGTTGGGACGGTGCTTCCACCAAGCAAGCTTGTCCCTGATGAGCGGAGTCAATCGTAACAGAGTGAGACAGAGGATGACGACTAGGCCTGAAAAGTGCTAGAAGATGGTGTTGTATTGCTCGCATATGGAAACGACCATACGGAACTAGGTCCACTAGGCTGGCCATTTAACCCAACACCTTGGAGCCATTCGCAGCGCCGGCCTACTGAACACTCACTCAGAAGCGCGGCCAAACACTGCAAGGTGTTCAACACCGCTCTGGTGATGGAAAAGCCAGCCCAAGGACCAGATCCAACTTCGCACCCAGGAACAGAGGAGTTTGAGAAGGAACAAAGTTGGGCTTCTTGTGATTAACACTGAAACCCAGACTGATACCCGGGTCTCCCATCACCGCGTATCCCGGATAGTAGAATTTCGAGTAGTCGATGGATCCGCCAATCGCCAAGATACCTACTGATGTTCACTCCCCGCCGTCGGAAGATACGCTCCACAGCTAGAACGACTCGGGTTAAAAACCCGAGGAGCCGTTGCAGGCTGAAGGTCAGGCATGAAACTGTAATGGGCCCGCCCCAGCAAAAAGCACCCTAAAAACGGAGCCATTTACCGATCGAAAAGCTTATGGACACGTACAATAATCGTCCTCCCCAGTCGAGAAATTGCCCATGCGCCCTTGATAGGACACTCGAATCTCCAGAAATGACCATAAAGTGGACTCCATACTAAATCCCTTCAGCCGAATGAACTTGTTAAGCGATATGATATTCAGTATTGGACGCCAATCTCCGGTCTTCTCCGGTGCAGAAACTCGACAAGAACCCCCCCTTGAAAAGGGGATAGACCGGATTAGTGCCTCTTTCCTTAGAGCTTCCTTCACCACCACGGCAAGAAGGACCTGTCTCCTGACCTGGACACAGCGGTACTGTGTCCTTCGGATGAGTGAGATATGGGGGAGAGCTGTGAATTATAGTCGGTACCCCCCCGACTAAACCACGCTCGTGAACCAGCCTCGCCCGGGTGCTACTTGTTCAAACCCGGGTGAATTTCATCAAGCGGCCGCTGATCCAAAGATGGACAAGTCGTGGACGACTCGGCCGCTGCACACTCAGATTGACTTCTGCTATTGCTGAGTCTTAGGGCACATGCCCCTTCGACCCGACTGACCAGAAGTCGCCGGCCTCTTCACACCCTAGCCCTGAGCCACAGGTGAAGGAGTGAAAGCAGGTTTGGTGGAAGAACCTGGAGCCGACGATGGCAGGATGTTTAGAAGGATTAGACTTGTCCTTCTTGGCCTTCTTGCGCTTCTTCTTGCTCTTCCCCTTCGAAGACAGCGCTTGCTGTCCTCTCCGGAGATGGCTAGCTCACTTTCCTGACAGTCAGCTACTTGCCGAAAGCGAAAGCACCCACCAAATAGATGAGTCTGAGCCGCGGGAGTCTTCCCCATACATCCACCGCATTAAGGTCCTTGTTGAAGACTGTACATGAAAATGCAGAACATTAACATTTCACGCCGCAAAGCACCAGACTCAATGCATGTGACATCGCACTAACTGACTAGGCTGGACGACAGCAACCGCCAAAAGTTCGGGTTTGTTGCACGCAGGGCTGGATAATCACTGCGAGCCCTCGTCCCTCAAGAGCCCATCCAAATTTTGAGATGAGCAGAGAAAATGAGCCTACGCAAATGGATTCGCAAACGCGAATATCCAATAGTCTTAGCTCATCTTCCCAGAATGGAGAGTACGCCGGAGGCGATGACTTGCCAGCCGTAAGCAACGGGTGGCCAGTTCAGGATCCATAGAAATGACGCGAAGCAGACTAGTGTAATCCGCCTCAGCTACCCTCAAGGATCTACCTTATGATTTCAACCCACCGCGCGAGGAACCCGCGGTCCCTCCGGGGAATCAATGGCATCCCCAATGCTCACGCAAGTCCTGCAGGGAACTACAAAAAGCCGACCCCACGATGAAGACTTCCTGATTCACCCTCCATCCGCCAAGACGGAGGACCCGCGGACTGCCCCGCATCCACAGTTTAGAGGCCTACTTGGCCATAGACCGCGGATGAACTGGGATCCGGTTGGAAAAAATCAGAAAATCCCTTTGGGTTGCCTCCTGTGAAACGAACGGAAGCCAGCTGAGCTACCCGGTCCTCACAGCAACGACCCCTATACGCCCGACTACGAAGCCGACTCTAAACCCAGAGCCCGACTCCGTCTGGCCAGCTTCTGCTCGAGAAGCCCGCAACCCACCGGGAGTGGAGTATGCAAGGCCTGACTAACAGAAGCCGAAGGGGAATACCCCACCGCTCACACTAGGCACAGGAAAACCTGGTACCACCGGTGAAGCTTGCACGGTACCCGTCATGCCTGACCCTCGCCTTAGAATGCTATCCTCCATCCTTGGCTGGGTGTACCAAGGCCCTATGGCCCTCGTGTAATGTAGGGAAACCCGAGATGTACCTGATAACCAGGCAACACCCCAGGTGCTGGTATCCCCGGCATCATATGCCCACACCAAGTAGGCATCATGCCAGGCCAGGAGGCCACATCCCATAATGCGAGGCAGCTTTCACTCCCCCCCTTGTTGCCAGGCCACATGCGAGGCTATTTTTTTGTATGTTGGTAATCCACAGCGAACAATAAGCGGTTACCGGGAAACAGCGTACATTTACCGGGCACAGCTGTAACCTGAGGCATCAATGGATACATCATTTTAATGTTTACCTGTACCGACGAATGAACGAACACAACTAACCGTCTGTCGATTTGTACTAGGAGCTTGCTTCGCAGCTAAAAAATCCTAAATTTACTAGCACTTGTCCGGTCAAGATTGCTGGCTGAAGACTTTTTGTGATATTGGAAATTTGCTTGACACATGGACCTTAATGATATGAAACAATTTGTTGAGTTATATAACTTCAACTGTGCCATAAAACCATCTTCAAATAAATCATGGCGCCATCTAGACATGTTGGCCACTTGGAAAAAATAGGATAAAATAATAAGGCCCTCCCTACAACTTTTTTTAAAAGTTTTTTATTTTTTTTATTTTTTTTACTTTGCATAGTAAGGTACACTATACTCCCATCGATGCGAGCGTCTATCACAGACTCACAAAGACCTAACTGACATTGTGGTTTCACGCCGTTTAAGCTGTTTTACAAACACAGCTCAGCATGTCATCCATGGCTTATGCACTCAGTGTACTTGTCCACTCTTGCCCGCCGTTGTACTGCAAAAATTTCGAATAAACAACAAGATTGACCTCCCATTCAAAGTTTTCCAATATGGATTGGGGTGAGAAAAACCTCCTGACTGATGACATTTCCTTTGATCTCATCTCACAATACACAGGAACTTCTGAACTTGAGCTTCAAAAAATGTCTAAGGATGCATTGTATTACGTGGTATCAAGAGATGAGAAAGACGGAGATGGTTCAACTGTTTACTTCAAAAAACTGTTCATTTGCCTATTCATCTTAATTTCCTTAAATCCGATTGATTGCATCAAAGACCTTGCGCTCCTTGCTGGATCATTCCCCTACACCTGTCATTAATCCCAGAAATATTCCATTACACAGTTGTCAACTGGTATTTGCACAGAAACAATGCACTCTGGTCGTGACCAGTACAGCGAATTACTCTTCTGCCATCACTTACCACAACTTTGACCCAAAATTTTAAAAGCATTTGACCGTTCGTGCACTTCGGACACAAACAGGTAAGGTTGAGGTGTATTCAAAATGCATTTATCTAATAATTCATCATATCATATTTCACAGGAACTAACCAGATTATTTAAATAGGCTAAAAAAACAACATCCTTTATTGACTTCAAAACATTAAATCATGATAACTTACCGAAAAAAGGGTTGATTTTGCTGTTTTCTTTCGTTTAAAAAGTCACTGTTTTCTCATTTATTTCGCTAACCAAATAAAAATAAATAAATTATTGGTCAGAACAAACATGGAGTTCTTTACAGCAGAGACATTTAGCTGGAAAATTAGACACCTGTTTTTTAGTAAAAAATGAAAAATGGTGCGCCCGCAGGGCGGAGTGCCCATCTCTCTATCCAGTGGCTGTTTGGGCCCAGACTCCCTCATATAATGTTGCTGTGGGGGCGTTCGCCACTCCTCCCGCACAGCGAGTCTATTACTTTCTCAGCATTTAATTATGCTGGTACCCATTTATACTCCTGGGTGGAGAGAGGCAGGCGAGGTAAAGTGCCTTGCCCAAGTGCACAACACATTGGCGACAGCGGGGTCGAACCCACAACCTTATGCTTATTGGGGCGAGCGATGATCCACTGCACCACATGTGACCATGGAGTTAGTAGCAGGTGTCAATTACTCCTGTGTGAAACTTTCCTGACTGGGCAAGCTCGAGTGGTATGAAAAGATTACTTCAGAGGGCCAATCGAGCGGCCCTTGAAGTTTGCCAAACAATGAGCCGGTGAATGATGGTAATCCTGGGTAATCGGATTTCAAAATCGAGCCTTCCCTTCTTCTCATCTTCTCTGCGTGGTATCATGCCTCTGTGATTTCTTGGAGTTTGACTCATAATTTATTGTACTTAGAGACGGAGGCTGTAAACAATGGCATTTGGTGTTCACACTGCTAATGGAGATGTGTACAGTGGTTTTCAACACCCTTCCTCTCTGTTAGTGGGTTATAGCCCACTAACACAGCTTCTATCTGTGTATCACAACTAAAAGTGATTAGGTTTTAAGTATCACTTGAGATTTATGATTTTGAGGCAATTGCAATTAAAGCAGTAAACAAACAAACAAAATTATATGTTTTTTTATAAAATGTTTTGTTGTACTTTATTTTGTTGACGGATTTTAGGTAAGAAATATGGGGTCTTTTTTTAAAAACCAAAATTGGGGGCCATGTTCCCCATCCACTCCTTCATTGCCCAAGCCACTGAAGCGAAGGATAATGGTGGCACCAGCATCTCATTTTTTTTTTTGGGGGGGGGGGGAATGCTACAAGATAAAATGTGTGTTAGTGGGATATAACCACTAACACAGAGGAAGGGGTATTGAAAACTACTGTACACATCTCTCCATAGCAAGGTGATGTAGACACCAAATGACAATTGTTTACATGCCTCAGTCTTCCTAAATACAATAATATGAGCCCACTTAGACATGATGCACATAATCAAATGCACCTTAGAACATTTTTTTTGAATGCTCAATTTAATATGAAAATCAAGAGAAATTGGAAATTGTGCAGTTTCAGAAGTTCCGTGGTTACATGACATGAAAACAAAGGAAGGTCATGGTATTTCGGATTCCCTCCTATTTTTTCAGGCGCACACTGCCTCAGCAGTGTAAATTATAACTTTATATTTCACAAAATTCACCATTTCACCAATCATACATTATCAACTTATCTTACACCATCACGTAGCACATGCATCCTACTAATGCCTGGAACCTAGGTGATGTCATAGGAGCATTTTCACCCAATCAGTATGGGATAACTATTGAATGGGAGGTCAATCATGTTGTTTAATGTATTGGCATGCAAGACTGCACACACATTATATACTTAGTCCATAAGCATGGCATGACATAGCACAGCTGTGTTTGTAACAGAAAAAAAAAACATACTGACGTGAACAACAAATCAAGTTTGTGTCTTTTGGAGCTGTGGATAGACTCCCCACTTCCATAGCATTCGATGGGAGAATGCGATGAGAGTAGGGGAAATGGGGGGGAGGCAAGAATTTCTGGGGGCTGGTAAATGCAATGCCTATTGTCACAATTATGTCTAAAGCTCTCTGCTTGTAAATTGACCAAAGCGATGGTGCATGTCCCGGTGATTAACGGCAGAGTTGCAGCAGTTGAATGAGTCAGTCGTGATGCTTAACATTCGAGGATTACAAACCATAGGCAGTTATTGTTCATATCAAAGTAAAGAACACAATAGAAATACAAATCACAACAAGAACCTTTAAAGGCCAAATGAGTGAGTCACCCAAAAGAGTCAAAAAGTTAAAAATTTCAGGAGGCTTTAAAGGTGCAACAAGAGATTTCACATTACTCCCATCGAATGTGAGTCTGTCTATCCACGAAGACTCACAAAGACACTATAAACTAGATTGTGTTTAAGGAGTTAAGTTTAAACGGTGTACAACCCAGCTCAGCAATGTCATGCATGGCTTCTGCAATAAAGTGCTACTTGTATGTGCCTCTTGCCACACCAGGACCATTGTACGGCAGGACTAATAAACAACATGATTGATTTCTGCCCAATTCAAAAGTTATCCTAGTATTGATTGGGGTGAGAAAACACTACTTGACGTATCTTTGTGTCATTGTCAACAATAACACAGGAAACTTCTGAAGTAAGCACAATCCAATTCTCTTTGATTTCATGATATTGAGCATTCAGAAAATGGTTCTAAGGATGCATTTGATTATGTGGTATCATGTTCTATGTGATTCTTGGTAATTTGACTCATCATTGAGTGATTTAAGAAGACTGAGGCATGGAAACAAATGACATCTGGTGTCCACAATGTAATGGAGAGATGTGTGCAGACTTGGTTTTCAATACAACCTTCCTCAATACACTAATATGTGCTTAGAATAACCCACTAACAAAGATTCGATTGTGTATTGCACATATCGGGTGTCCCTAAAAAAAATCGGAAGTAACTCTAATATGTTCCCTGGTGGTAAAAGCTTTCAATCAAAAATATTCCCCATCTGAAAGAGAATAAGCAGGGAACTGTTTCTTTGGTACCAAAAATTGTGAAAATTTCTAATGGTTATAGGAGCAATATGAAATTCAGGGCCTATAGATGTTTTATATTGAAATATATAAGCAAATCAGAATCACCTTTTTTCTCTCTTTAAAATGACAGGAGATTTTTTTAGGACAAAATTCTCTCAAAATTCACTGGATGGTTGTAGACCACCACGAGAAGTTTCAAAGGTTTATTGGACAAAACAGAGTGCAAAAAAAGGGGGGGGGGGAAACCGCAAACCTTGTTTTGAACTGCCTGCTATCTAATCGTTCCCCATAGAAAACCATGCTTGACTTTCTGTCGGGCACGACCAAAGAACTACTAAATCATCACCTTATAACATTAAAGACGGGTATTCGGCTTATTCCTGACGGGTGATCCTAAGACATGGTAAGCATTACAAATATGAAAAACCGGGGCGCTTCTTTCTGCAAAATCTCATGTCTCTTTAAGACATTCTGTAGCAAAATACAAGGTAGAAAATCTATGAGTGTCTAATCTATATGAAATTACTATTATGACACAATATTGGAGGCCTCAAAATCTCTCGCTGCCCAACCTTTAAATTGAAGGATATGTCTGTAGGATTCTCGTTACTTTTGTTCGAAAGAATTGTATTCAGCCACAGGCTACTAATTCGGCAATGTTAACGGAATAAAACCGCATGTTAAAGGGCCGATTTTTAAGGGGTGCAGAAACAGAATTACTAATCATTCCCTTTTTCAACTGAACGTTTGGAAGAAAGGAAGAAAGAAAGGAAGAAAACAGGCATTTAAAAATTTTTCAATGATAGACTCTCCATTCCAATTACGTGGGTTTTGTATAGTGTCCGTACGGACAGTAATGGACTATAAATATCGATTTGTGCTTATTGGGTTGCTTCTAAGTTCTGGTCCATTTGCAGGGTTATGTTAGAGAACCCGTACATTGTTACCTGAAAAATCAGTGCAGTACACTCTTCTCATGTCATGTTTTTGTCTTCTTCACCTTGAGTAAGTTTGAGAAAAATAGCACGATCGAGTATCAAAGGGTGTTCCATTACAGAATAGGGGTGTGCTTCAAATGGGCTACATGCAAAAATATTTGAAAGGCATGTTTTGTGATGTATGCTAACACTATGAGAAAAAATACATTTTTTTATTAATAGTCAAGTATATTGGAGCTTATTGGGCTTCAATATTATTGTGAGGCAATAATAGCCGGATGGGCCCAAACATGCTCATTGTACAAACTATATACCTCTTTCTTACAATGTGCTACCCTTTTCAAAAGTGAGCA
>JAMKCH010004068.1:0-152432 GCA_023653785.1 Ophioderma brevispina
GTTACAAGGATTCCAAAAAGGTATAGTTTATACTACCTATGGCTTATAGTTTTGGAATTATGGGGTAAAACTGTATGTAAAAATGGTGAAAAAGTCGATTTTGGTTTGTGCAGGGGTCAAAAATGAAAAGTTGCTCCAATATTTGTAAAACGTGGTTCAGGTTGTTGGTTCAGCTCATAGAATGAAATATAGGAATAGTTATCCCTATCTTGAGTGTTTGGTTATTAACCAAAATGGCGAATAAAGTCAACAGCTATTGGTAGCTATTGATTCTATTGACCTGTGACCTATTTTGTTGGATAACGTGAAAACTAAGCATAACAGATAAGGCAAACTATTCCTTATTTCAATCCTTTAAGGTAGATAAACAATTTGCACCACATATTGCCTGAATCAAAGCAACTTTTAGCTTTTGACCCATGTACACACCAAAATTGACTTTTTCCACTATTTTTACAGATTTTGCCCCATAACTCCGAAACTATAAGCAATAGATAGTGTAAAGTATACCTTTTTGGAATCCTTGTAACCAGACAAACATCATGGTGTACTTTTCAACACAATCGGAGCATTAAAAAAATTGACCCCTGTATAACCTTGAAACCCAAGCTGGTGTCCATTAAGTGGGGTTGGAAAGTGCTTCCATCAATTTTATGGATAACCAATGCGTAAAGTACTTGTTTGCAAAAAATCACAATTTTATCCGGAAGCGCACACTCTTTCACTACAGTCCCATACTAAAAAGGCACTTTACGAGTTGAAATAATTATCATGGAATTTGGAGACTTCATCAGGGAAAAATCAGGAAATTTTGTTTTCTTGAAATACTGGGAACCCTGACAGGTGCATTTCATAGCGTTGTACATTGGTGGGAAGTAACAAACACCTAGACAAACAGATAGATCACGTGACTAAAGCGTCGCTGGTTTTCCCCGTTGCTTTTTCGTGCGTGCTCTATGATCGCTTTTAGAATAATAACATGCTGGGAATATTAGTCGGCATCATGGCGGGCGTTACACCAAGCGTTCGGCAACAAAAACTGAATAGTTCCACGAGCACACAAGACAGTTGTTCGAATCGGCAGGAATTGATGAAGAGATTCTGGATGCAATAGAGTAAGTATAGCTAAATAAACCTCGCCCAGTTTGTAGTTACAATTCACTCCCTTGGCTAGTATGGTACTTCATATAAGCATTGAAGCACGTCGAGCAAGTTAGCTGAATAGGGATTATGGTGTTTTGGAAAAGAAAGGAAGGTCTGTGACCATGCAGTCTGTGATTGTATCATATTTTAAAGCTGCTTATACTATCGTTTGTTTTTTTCACGATGTTTGATACTTCAATGTTTTTGCCTGAGACGAGTACACCTAACAGAGATTCGAAGCAAGTAATCAATGGATTGTTTGCAGGGTGCATGCAAAGAGTTCTATATAGATAGAGAGGCAAAACGTTACTTGACGTAATCTTTAGAAATTCATCGTCTCGCATGTTTTGCCGACCACAAAGAAAACATACAGGGTGTCTCAAAAAGAATTACACCCTAACTGTTAGTGAACATAACTTAAAAAGTAAGTATCACATTTGATAAATTTAAAAAGAATCTTAAACCACAATTGTTTTTCAATATTTTAATGTAAACAGCGCTCGATTCAGTTCAGTAGTTTTGAAGAAATAAGCGATTGTGTAACACATGTCAATGGACACTTCCATCCAAGTTTTGTAGTAAAGTGATTCAGACAGAACTGGCGAGAAATAATCAATACTTCTTTCATTTTCTTTTTTCATTTTATTTCTTTAAAACAAAATAAGATAATGATATTTTGCACCAGGTTCAACATAATATTGCACATACATTACAAAAGTTTGATATTTAACTAGGTTGTGCATTATAAAAATCTAAGAACCGTTTCAACCACCAAATTTTCACCTTTTCTGTTTGTTAAGAATTGATTCAGATGTGTAGATTTTCCGTTTTGATAAAATGCATTCAAGATTTGTATATCCAGTATGCCAACAAATGCAAAGTATTTGTGGCACATTGTTACGTCTGCAACTTTGTCTTGGATTTAGACGAAGACTTCGTCTGATGACTGCAATGTTCTGTAAAGTTCAGGCGGTTCTCCGCCTTCCGCGTCTCTTGTTCAAATTTTGGCTTGTACCCGTTTGCACGATACTTCTTAACATTGTTCAAGATTGTCTTCTTGCAAGGATGATTTCTGTGGAATCTTAATATAAATTCCTGCCTGACCAGAGCAATGTTATTACCAGTTTCGGCATATCTGAAAACCACAAACGCCCTTTGTATGGGCGACAAATGTTGACCAACATCTTGTCTCGTGCCAGTACTTCATATAACACGAGTATAGATTAAATTTTGAATTTGCACTAAAATCATGCCTTTTAAATGTAGAATCCACCATCTTATTGGAATAAGATGTCTAATTTGAATAAAAACTATTGTGAATAATGTTATTGTTCACTTTATCCACCAGTATTGAATAAACTTCTCAATTCATTCTATGCAGTGCCACCCCCTAGTTCAACTAACATGTTTCACATTTTGTACAGATTTTGTTGGCGTTGTTTTCTAATAAAGATGATCATTCTTGTTATTTACTATGTTTTGTTTTTCTTGTTGGATTTTTGTTTATTACTATAATAAAACGAACACAATGACATTGAACTTACAAAATATTAAACAAGGCCGGTTCTTCGGGGAATGAAAAGAAGACAGCTTGAACAGATAACACAAGTAATCAGTAGTAGTTAACATCAACTACTTGTGAGCAAACTTGGAAGTGTCCATTGACAGGTGTTACATAATCGCTTATGTCTTCAAAACTACTGAACCGAATCGAGCGATGTTGACATTAAAATATTAAAAAGTAATTGTGGTTTAAGATTTTTTTTAAATTTATCAAATGTGATACTTAATTTTTGAAGTTATGGTCGCCTATAGTTAGGGTGTAATTCTTTCTGAGACACCCTGTATATAAACTTATATAGTGATCCGAGGATCACTCGTATAAAAAGTTTACAATCAACGATAATTTCATGTTTTAAAGTCAAAATAGCTCTCGATGACAATTTGTGTTAAAAACAGTTAAAAATGTCTTTATTCTGCGCATAAATTGAGGTTATGGCAAAATTATTACTAGAGGTACGGATATACCATATTACTTCTGTTTACTGTCCAGCAAGTAACTGAACTTTATGATTGGTGAAAGATTTAGCAAGGTGTAACAACCTTGGCTCCCAGTAGCCAAGGTTGAGTGCTTGCTGTAAACATCACAGTTCACTTGTATTATTGCATTAGTAATATTGCATTGTGTCTTACTTTGCAATAATCACAGCTCGAGTTGTGCCTTGCTCCTTTTTTTCTTGAACTTTCCGTGATCGTTTTTAGCAATTGTTTTATGCTCTGTAGTTATTAATATTATTATTATTGTGTATTTTTATCCTTGATAAAGAACAGTTTATCTGTTCGAAAGGTCAGTTGTTTATCTGTCTCTTCGTAGTGCACTCTTGTGTGTTTTGTCTGTTTGCTGTTTGTTTTGTGCTCTTTAGTTCATTAAAGTGCACATCGTCTGTCCTCTGTAGCCCTGCTTCCAAGGCTCTGCCTTGGTCTTTGCAGAATTGTGCTCTTTAATTCATTAAAGTGACAGGAGGAGATTTTTTAGGATACGAATTTCTCTCAAATTTCACTGGATCGGTTGTAGACCACCTACCGAGAACGTTTTGAAGGTTTATTGGACAAACATGTGCAAAAGAAAACCGCAAACCTTGTTTTGAACTTGCCTGCTATCGTAATCGTTCCCATAGACAACCATGCTTTGACTTTCTGTCGTGCACGACTACTAAATCATCATCTTACTACATAAAGACGGCGTATTCGGCTTATTCACTTCAGGTGTGATCTAATACATTGGTAAGCATTCCAAATATGTAAAAAAACCGGGGTTCGAGAAAAATTGGGGGCGCTTCTTTCTGGAAATCTCCTCATGTCTCTTTAAAGTGCACTTTGCTGTCTGTGTTGTTTCCTGTTTCACCTGTTTCCCCCCACACAAGGTTGGTACACCTTGCTAAATCTTTCTTTGATCATATACTCTAGGTGTCCTCCTGTATCAATTTGATCCCTTGAGTGGTTTTGTACCTCGTCCGTTGGATTAACCATTGCCTACTTGCCGTTTATGATTGGTGTTATAGTTATGGTGCATATAGTCTAACATAGAAGCATCAAAAACCCCATTTATCAGATTCTCATATAATAGTGTAAGCAATTTGGCAATCGCAGTTCCTTTTAAAAACTAAGTTAATCATAAAATTAGTTTATTCAATAACCTGGGGTTTTCGCCGACAAAGTGTACCAAATCGATACTTGATGATATAGTCCTTATTAAAGCAGCTCAGTTTGAGCTAAATCAGGATGAGATGAAAGTCATACAGAAGTGAAGTCAAGAGCGATATGCATGATAGGGTACAAGACATTATGAACAATAACTAAGACAAATCAGGGCCGTGAAGTAGCACTCGTTGATCACATGTGCAAGTATTATACAAGTATAGCGGAAACTGCTTACGGAAATAGGTCGCGAATGGGCTTGAGATTTGCTCCCTGAAGGTAGTTACAGATGGCAGAGCAACAAATAACGACTGAAAGTGGAAGATTGCTGTAGGTAATCTTCGTTCGTTCGTGTAAGTCCAAAATCACAGTGGAAGATCCGTCTTTAGATTTCCCGATGAGGGCGCACTCAATTTTTAAAAAAATCGTGCTTTTTGCATATACATAATGCTTGTCCATATGGTAATCACTGTGTGAAATAATTAAACTCAAATCGAAGTCCTTTTATAGAAAATCACAAATTTGTTATAAAATTCCGGATCCGGAACTTTTGTTATGCACAGTATCCTATGGCACTGTTATACTGTGCATACATGTTTACTGCATGAAAACGAAAAATCCGATTCATCTGTAACTTTAAAAGTTAAGGATTTAGGTTACTACCTTTAGTTCTAGATGATTATTTTTTATTACTACACACACAAAAAAATATATTTCGAAATCTCTGAGTCAGCCTTTAACCAGCTGATAGTTTCATCGTCCAGGTTGATCAGGCATGGGATTCCTTTTGGGGACTTGTAGACGTCATAGTCATCTATGATGTGGCTAATGATTTGTGTCTCTCAACAATCGCAGTTGGGTGAAATTTCCGGATGTGCTTTGTACGGCCAATGCCAATTCTGTGCTAGAGGCTGTCCATAAACTGCTTTAGGTTCAAGGTAGAGGTTGAGCATTGCTCAGACCAGCTGTCACTGATCAAGGATGATCGATAGGGATACTGCGACTGCAGTGTCATGGATTCGGTAGCAAAGTGATTACGGGATTCTGATAATCTTATTCTTGTGCACAGTTTCAATAGGAGTGCTGTTGTTTAGACATCTGACTTATCCTTTTAAAGGTCTGTGCACTTTTTGCATTATTCCATATCAAAAGAAGGGAACAACTTTTTAACCGGTAATAATCTGTAGCAGCTGCTACAAGAACCTTTTTTTATTAAAATATTTATTTCGTCATATTTTAGTGAAGGTACACTGGTATTGGTTAACTGATATCTAGAAGTATTTTTGATTTATATTTTAATAGGTATTGCAAAGGGTTACCTTTCTTAATAAACAAATTAACCTTTAGCCTATTTCCCCAAGATCGTGGAAAGGAAGTACCACACGCATGTGACCCAATTGACTTTTTTACTCCTGGTTACCTAAGGAATAATTTGAGCTATATTACATTACATTTAGAGCAGTTTAAACATTTGACCCCCATAGTAACTTTACCCCTCCCCAGGGCCACACGCAGGAGCGGGCCTCCGGCAGACATTCATATTTGCAAAAGTTATATTTTTCTCTGAATTTTCCCGTGTTCAGATATTTGATGTACGCAGAGATACACAACAGCGGAAGCGGCAAGCCGTTCATCTTTTGGGGATTCCCCGGTCTTGACGTGCGCTGATTGGTTGGTAGAGGTCGGCTGATGCAGACCTCGGGTGCTGCCTGTGAAAGTTTTGGGATCAACTTCAGACGGACTTGGGGCACGACGACCTGTGAAATTTACTTACGATGGGGAATATATGGATGATGCTGCAGTGCATAGAAATGGGACTGGACGATCACGATATGTCACAAACATGACTTGAGCGAAATTTTTATTGAACCTTGCAGTTATACATGAATGAGCTTTTCAGCAGTTTCGTGAGGATGTGATATTCTGAAGAAAGACTAGTGAACTAGCAAACATCCCGTAGAATTCAGTGCAAGATTTGTTTCTACGGTACGACATCTCAATACTACCAGCTTGAATTGAACGGTGTGTTGGTCAGGACTGTTGTACAACAACAAGAAGACCAGGTAATATGTAATTCTGATTTTTGGTAGCAAATATGTTGTACCAGTCTCACGAAATACCACTTTAAGAACTCGTAATGGTGGGAAAACAAGGCCACAAAAAAATCAGTTTTAGATTGAAAGCATCCATGCCTGGAGATCGTAAACACACTGGGTCAATTTGAAAAAGCGCAAATAGTATCACTAGCGATTAAAATAGACATAAAAATATAGATTGTAGTTTTCAATAATCTTGGCAACATGCCGTGTATAGTCAAGTTGTTGATTGTGTCCGCCATTTTGAATTTTTAAGTAACATATATCTAAAATATGTAATATCATCGGAAAGGTTTTTTTTTTCATTGTCTTTTATTTTCTGCAAATATAATTCCAATCGGTTAAGTATCGGCCGAGCGAAAGTCTCTAAATTAGCTTTTTCCCCTATCAACGGTTTCCCATTGAATACACTAAGCAAATGACTCCTCAATATGATAAGGGTTTATCTATGTGAAATGAATTGGAATCTTAATGGTGGCAACGGTAAGATTATTTGGCATATTCTGGTCTACAGACATAGACAATACTTTAATAAAATGCCTCAAAAGGTTGTCACTGATACCTGTTCCGTCATATGGTTTGATTCATTCAACCCCTCAAGAAACTGATATCAAGTTCTTTTTTAATGATTTTTATAAGATACGAGGACGTAGAAAGGTTTAGAGGGCATAGATAGACTGAATTTTGTGATCATAAAGATTTTTTCTGCAGCCTGTATAGCCCGATTTCATTCGCTGAACTCCATTTAGCGCAAACCGACTACTTGATTCAAACGACTACAAAGCTCGTTCTATACCTATAACCAATGTGAATGATCTTTGCAGCAAGTTAAAGTGACCAGGAGATTTTTTTAGGATATGGATTTCTCTCAAATTTCACAGGATCGGTTGTGGACCACCTACCGAGAACGTTTGGAAGGTTTATTGGACAAACAGGTGCAAAAGAAAACCGCAAACCTTGTTTTGAACTTGCCTGCTATCGTAATCGTTCCTCATAGAAAACCATGCTTTGACTTTCTGTCGTGCACGACAGAACTACTAAATCATCACCTTATTACATAAAGACGGCGTATTCGGCTTATTCATTTCAGGTGTGATCTAATACATTAGTAAGCATTCCAAATATGTAAAAAACCTAGGTTCGATACAAATTGGGGGCGCTTCTTTCTGGAAATCTCCTCATGTCTCTTTAAGGAACTAAAGCTTTCCGATGACATCACATATGTTAGATATATGATATACTTTAAAATCCAAAATGGCGGACACAATCAGGGTCTATTCTTTTTTACTCACCGTGTACAAGCAAAGATTGTATTTGTTCTTATTTATTAATGGACACGTGACTTATTTAGCCTTAGAATGTACTCAAATAAAATGATGGGCTACTCTTTTAAATAAGAGTTCTTAATGTTGCAATCGAGCATGTGACAAGCAGCAAATCTGCCTAGGAGGAAAGGTTGTGTACGTCCTCTCTCTAGAACACATAGATTCTGTATATAACCAAATAAATAAATATAAATAAACTAGGACAGAAAGATACAATTACAACAAAGAAATAATGAGAAGAAAGAAATAAAGAAGGAAAGAACGAAGGAAATAAGAAAGAAAGAAAAGAACTAAGAGAAAGAAAGAAGAAGAAAGAAAGAAAGAAAGAAGAACGAAGACAGACCGACAGAAAAGGAAAGAAAGAGAGAAAGAAAGAAAGAAAGAAACATTCAGTTTTAGTTTTATGGTTGCGCACGCGTTATTTTGATTTAAGAAATTCATGATTAAGGAAAATTAATTTTAAACTCATTTACATGCCTTTTTGAAACAATCACGGATTGGACCCTGTCTTTTTAAGGAGGAATTTCCCCTAAATCCAACATGAAAAATACGTTAGCTCTTTTTGCGGTGAGTTTTCTTATAGGAACGTACAAAATGCTTGGTCAATCCTCAGACCTGTGTTGCCTCCCGCGGGTTCGAAGATCCGACCCATCACCATTGTGTTCGAGTACGTAGATTATTGTTCTGGGGTTATCTATCACTGTTACGTGTGTTGCGCTCTATTTATATTCCGAAGAGTAGATGCACGCTAGGGTTTAGTGGCTCAATCTCAATGCTCATTGGTCAATTTCGAACCCCCACGTGTTCGAATTTTTCGAGTCCGCGCATTAACATACTTATTTGCGGTGCACGCCATGTTGACGTAGGATACGCAGGCACCCAGAATGTTATTTTAATTAAAACTTTACTCACACCGTGTCAGTGGGTAGGCCATTCCAACCTAACGCAACGGAATGCGACATCAACTTCCGCCGTAAACCCGAGTGCTACTCTTAATTCAAGACTTAACGGTAGAGGCGCTCTTACGCATATCACACGGTCGGTCACACACAGACTGAACTAAAGGCTATGCCTGGTCACGAATAAATTTGCCTAAATGGCCGTATGTACTGTTTTTGCAGCGAGGAAAAGGGGGTCGATGTTTTCAATTTAAAAATGCGTCTACTAGCTTAATTGATATTATCTCAGATAGGAAAGGTGTAAGCTTCATCAGCTTTTCATTGGGGGGCTTTTTGTTTGAGTAAAATAAAACTTCCGTTTCAATATTATGCTTGATTAAAATAACAAGACAGTCTCGCGCGTTTTGATGCATTTTGTATACATTTGTAATGTAAAGTGCTCACCCTGGATTTTTAAGCATTAACTTTTAATATTATGATTCACATATTCACTTTTCAAAATTTACAAAAAACAAATAATCTAGCAAACATTAAAGTAAATTCATTATGTTCACATCAACTTTCAGATTTTTCAACTTTCTTTGTATTGCTTTATTATCACTCACCCCAGTGAATTTAGACAAAATATTTAAAAAATTAATTTAACCATTAGACCATCCCCTATTTTCACCAAAAAGCACAAATGTAATAATTTTATATTTTAA
Source organism: Ophioderma brevispina (assembly GCA_023653785.1). Lineage (NCBI taxonomy): Eukaryota > Metazoa > Echinodermata > Ophiuroidea > Amphilepidida > Ophiodermatidae > Ophioderma > Ophioderma brevispina. Next base: position 9,366 of record JAMKCH010004068.1, read on the forward strand.
AATAATAAATAAAAGATTTTTACTATTTTCGATTTCGCTCAATATCTCAAATGGTGAAATCGGGAATTTTAGACACGGGACGATTAACTCAAAACGAAAAGGCCGTATCAACAATGAAATTTGGCACAGATATCACAACTCCAAGTGCTAATGAAACCTGATTTTGAATTACGGCTACAGTTTTCTTGTTTGGGGTCCCCCCTGGTTGCCATTGGAACCAATCAAACTCCGGCTTCAATGGTTTTCTGCGTCACTATACACATGCACCTTCTACCTAAGTTTGGTGTAAATGCAAGTTACCGTTTACAGTTACAATTTTTTTCCCGTGTTTAGCCATCAGGGGCGGCCCTGCTCAGTTCCCATGGCAACAAGATCAAAAAGAATTTTCATAAACTTCAACATGGCTACAATATGATATACGACATGCTTAATCAAGCAAACTGCAGTCGAATGTCAGGGTAAAAAACGTAGAACAATTAGCCTTAAGCCAATATTGGGCCAACGTTATCCCAATAATTGGCTCTATATTGGCTGTTGGTCGATTGCCAATATGATGCAGCAATATTAGACCATTAAAGGATGTCGATATGAAGCCGATATCACATTGCCAATGGAAAACCAATAGTGGCCCAATATACGTTAGCCACGTGATGCCGATGCCAAGATTACCAATGGGGAACCATTGTTGGGCCAATATATGCGTGCTATCTGGGTAGTTCAAAATGGGTTTTAGTCTTGCCATTCAGTAGTGGCCTTAGCAACCACTTGACTGTAAATGCTTGTCTACATACTAGTTACTGTGTGAAAAAGTTAAGCTGAAATTGATGTGTCTTATAAAATTACTAATATTAAAGAGTAGCTCATGGTCCTGTTATACTTCACATTCGGGTTTGGACTACGATCAAAAACAAAAAAAAAAAATCGAATTTCAAATCTAACTTTGGAATGTTTAGTATAGGTGACAAGTTATTATTTGTATTTACTTTTTTTAATTGCTATACAAAAATTATATATTTCGAAAACCGGGTGAGTAGTCTGGCTTTAATTTTAGAAACAATATAACCTAACATTAATTAACCGGAGCCTCGGTTGCGTTTATTCTTGGATACTGGTACGGAAAAGTTGGCCTGTTCGAAACAAAAGAAAAAAACATCTACATTTGCTAAAAACAAAATAATACTTACTACACGGATTTGAACGCTGGTTAAATAATAATAATATAATTCCATAATTATACTAAGAGTGGGAATTAAGGCGAAAAGAAATAATCTCATAGGGTATAATGAGCTCTTTTGTTATTTAATTAATATTCATATCCTTGTTATTCCACCTTCATTTGCTAAATTACTATTCATATCTTTTTGAGGAAATACCCGCAAACAAAGGATAACGTTAAGGGGAAACAGAAATTCGCCCAACGTCACGTTCGTGGCAGTAAAAAACAGAATTTCCCCTTTCTTAAATCCACTATTAGCTAATAATTTATAATAGGGGAAGGAAGGGAAATTATCATTATTTCATTAGGTTATAATTGAGTTCTTGTGAGTTAATTTAAATTAAGTAGTCAATATCTTTGTTATTATAGGGGCTTATCCTTCTGATTTGCATATAAATTAATATCCTTGACGGAATATAAATCGGAAATTAAACCCAGGGGGACCTTGGGAGAATTACTTTACAGGTTAGTAGTGATGTGCCCACAATATAACTTAACTAAGTTGAATACTCCAGTTTCAGACTAAAAAAAAATTATGGCCAAATGTTGACATTTGTGGCATGCTGACCCTTTTTACAGTTACCTATTCCATTGTTAGCCCAAGGGGAGGACTGTTAAAACCCTGGGGCTTGGACATACTGCTTAGTAGGGAAAACACCTGTTGCCCTCCTACAATATACCTAATTTGGGCTCTCTATTTCCTCACCCCCCTTTGTTAACCCAGAGGAGGACCCTGGGGAATGAATACAGGGTTAGAGGAGCTTGTTGCCCTCATTACAAATATACCTAAGTTTGGCTACTCTAGCTATCTAGAAAAAAAATTATGGCAAAATGTTGACCTTTTCCATCCACCCATCCATTCACACACACACACACCCAAACACACACACACAAACACACATACACCACATCCATCCATCCAGAGAGAGTGATAAGCCGCTTTGCGCAATCCGTCCAAAATAATAATTATCAATATAAAAATAACTCTAAAAAAAAATCATGTTAGGCGAAATTCATTTGTTATTCATTAGGTTATAATGAGGTGTTCTACGGACTGCCTAGAGACGACCGTAGTACAAAATCTCAAATTGCAAAAAAAAAAGATGTATAAGGTAATATTGATATCCTCTATCCAATGGACTAAAGCGTAATAGAAAGGAAGGCGCTAGGAAGCAAACGATATTTCGCCCCTAACGCCCTGGAGAGTGAAGGGCGTGCTAGGACCGACAGGAAGGACGAACGGGAGCAGGAAACAAAGCATAATTTTAATCAGAATAATCACAAAAATAGGGTGTATAAACTTATGACAATTTATCATTATCATACTAAAATTCGTACTGTTAGGCTAGGAAAATACATTAGCATTAAACGCAAATTCTTAATGCTATTAATATGATTGCTACCAGGTCAAATGTTCTTAAGATTTTTAGAACAGGTGCTTGGGCTGTTTGGGCTTGCTTGGACCCGCTTCCTCTTATGTAAATGAAGACACACAATGACACCAAGATGATAAGTAAGATGAAAGCAATAACACCAACGACAATTCCGCCAATCTCACCACCTGATAGTGAATCTGCAAATAAAATACAAATATAACATACAGGGTGAGTCAGAAAAAAGTACAACCAAATGAGGGATTTTTTTATGAAGAAACATTAACGGAATTTCCCAAATTAATTCATGTGTTAGATAGTCTGTTTAATCAGCTTTCACAATAATTTTATTTTTTTTAATCGATCAAGCCATTCAAAGGCTACAGTTATTTTTGTGACGGTATCCATTTCCTGACCCGAACAAATTGCCCACTGATTGTACACATGAGACTCATTACTACTCATTTCTACGCAGCGCGAGGGCTTCAAAATAAATTAACTGGTTGATTCTTTGGCGCCGTATTCAAATGCTACGCAGGACATGTGTTGAATGATAACGTACAATACTTAAGATTTAATTAAATTAACAGGATATATTTAAAATGGAAAATTCTAATGCTTTATCTGATATCCAGCCTTATATTTTGAAAATTTGACTAGTACGTGGAAACCAAGCAAGTTGAAAAGAACGCTACAAATTGTTGCTTCAAGTCTAAATATAGATTTCATAAAATATTATTTTGATATCTGGTTTCATTTTACAGTTTTACCCAACGATATAACAAGACATTTCCATTTTGGTAGGGGGACTAGGCGATGGGAACCATTTAACTTTTGGGGCATCACTAAAACAAATTTTGCAAAGGTGAACACGGTAATATGTCAATACTATAAAATTACTTTTCCTGATCTCTATTTGGGGCCAGGATGGGGGGGGGGGAAATATTTTGAGTAAGGATCCCGTCCTTCCCCCCCCCCACGCCCTCGCGCACAGACTGGTTACATCACTGGTGTTCCCTGGCATTTATTCCAAATGTTTAATTAATGGAGGATGCAAATACCAAAGCTGAACGTAAATCCAAGAGTACTTTTTAGGTTACTCCAGCGTGTAATTTGTTCGGCCTTTCACATTGGGTACTTCACTTCTGCAGCTGTAACTTTTGAACGCGTTAATCAATTTTAATGCCGTAATTTTTATATGAGAGCTAACAAAACAGGAAATGTACTACAAAAAGAAAATCTATGAATCGCACAGAGGGTTTTCCATGAAAAATCGCTCAATTTGGTTGTACTTTTTTTTACTCACCCTGTACACAAAGACATGCACAAAGCTTTAACGTTTCTGGCCTTTTTACCACTCGTTTCTTTATTATGTTCCTCCCTGGCATCTTGGAGGCAGTGGAAATAGTAGAAGGGATAAATTGTCCCTCCTCTTTAGAACGTTGTTCGCACATCTGTCCCCCAACAGAGACTTATGGCTGTCCCCTTAGTTTTAGCAGTCAAATTACCAAAAAGTACATGAATTTCAGGATTGTGAGACCACCATTTACCCCACAACATAATTTCTGGTGCTTTCACGTTTAAAACAGAGTATATTGATTCGTTTTTAAAAATATCTCACTGAAAACCAACGTTTATATTTATGTATATTTTTAGTTTATTAATGTCTCTCTGTTTTGGGCTATGTTGTTTCAATATGTAATATATATTTTCTAGTCTTCAATGGCCTAGACTATCAATTGAAGAAATTTCATATTTTGAGAAAAATGTGCAAGTGCGCCACGACTTCATTAGCATAATTAGTTTGGGTTCCTAGATCCCCGCCCCTTGAGCAGATAGGATAATTTTTGTTCAATATCTCATATCGGCGTTGCTGAGGATGAAAATGCGCGAACCAATTTTTTTTTGGAGAGTGACAATTTCAATTGGCCGTAGGTCAACGGGCAAGTTTCAGTATTTCATTTTTATTACATGCATGTGGTTTACTTCTGTTAGTTTTGTGATCAATCTCCAATGCAATTGAAAGTAGGTATCCGAGTTGGGTCCCTGGGTAATAACGGGAGTTTTCTAGCTTGGTAACAAAGTAATTTAACTATTGTCAAATATAAGGTGCTGGCCATGGTATAATTCTGACCGAGTTTTGGTTTTGTGGTTTTCTACTAACCACTCGCGCGCGCACACACACACATATGCACATACACACACACATGCGCGCGCGCACACACACACACTCACACACACCCACATACTTTTTTCAGAGGTTTGATATTGGACTACTATACACTTTCTAGTGTCACCAAAGTAATAATGATCTTTGAATCCAATATTATTCATGAAATTTTTTAATAGTTAGTATGAATAGGAGTTTAGTACAGTCCGTACAAGGTTCAACAATTAGGCCTGATTCAGAGATTTGAAAGATATATTTTTGTGCAGTAATTAAAAATAGTCATCTAGAACTAAAGATAGTCACCTAAAATGCTTAATTCGAAAGTTACAGATGAATCGGATTTTTCGTTTTCATGCAGTAAATATTTATGCATAGTGTAACAGTGCAATAGGATACCGTGTATAACGAAAATTCCGGATCCGAAATTTTATAACAAAGTTGTGATTTTCTATATGAAGGTTGAAGGACTTCGTTTTTAGCTTATTTTTTTCACACAGTGATTAGTATACGGACAAGCATTATGAATATGCAAAAAACACGATTTGTTTGAAAAATGAGTGCGCCATCATCGGGAAATCTCTGAGTCAGCCTTTAATAAAGATACGTTTATTACTAGTCCGTATATTCAGCACAACAACCATGTCATCAGTTTATTACTTATTTGAAATGCTTCATCCATAGAAAATGTCGACTAAGTTAACACTTAAAGCAATAGATGGTGTGACATTTGTTTATGTTTGTGGCGCCCCCTGTTGGTGTAAGAGAGAAACTGGCAGGCAGAAGCCCCTATACTTTGCACAGGGAATTTCGTTTTTTTGCTCTAACTTTGGTTTCAAATTAAATAATACCAACATTCATATTAAGCATGCTTGCTAATGCTACCAGTTGCATATTGTAACCGATTTAGATCAAGAAAAGGTTCTGCAAGTAATTTGTGACCAGATTTTATGTGGTCTGTCATTGAACGACTGCTACATTTGCTGCCAGAAAACCATTGGACCCTAATTTAAAAATTGATATTTTGCACGGTTATGTCGGTATTAGCTTAGTAAACTACACCTGCGAAGAATGCTAAAAAATGCGTAATTATCATGAAATCTCCGATATTAATTATTCTAATTACAAAATTCCTTCGTTTGCGACACACATTTTCGAGCTTAATCATTCACAGGTATACAGTCTGATTCAAAAGAAGTTTACTCATTTTTGTCATGGTTCAGTAAAATATCTAAAAGGAGATCTCCTTTGAAGTAATAAATCATTGCAAAGAACAATTTCAGAACAGTGAGTCCTGATGTCACAGTGACACAATTGATAACTGTAGAAATTGTTGTACGAGGTCAGAAGGCATGGATTTGCACAAACACAAAAGACACGCGTCCTTGCTCTTTGTTTAATTCCCCACACAGGTCTGTAGTGCAAATCAGTGATGTTTTTCGCCATGTTAAAGTATAGGGGAATTCATGTTCAAACTGGCAATCTATGAACTAACCGTGGTCTTCGCTTTCTCAAAACAGATACAGCTTCACGTACACAGACTTTTTTACAGATAAGATGTCCCTTATGATTTGGTCAACTTTAAAATGATGTGGGGCTCCTGAATTTGTCAAGACCACGCATTATTTAAACACAATTTTTTCACTTTTCATCCTTGTTTTTCAACCCCAAAAATATCATTATAATTATAATTATACCATCTGAGGTATGAAGTAGACTTTTAGCAACATTTCTGCAATATTTGTACAATGAAACAACGTATTTACGAGCCCCAAAAACGAAGTTGTTTCAAACGTTTCTACCAACTGCAGAGGTCAGCGCTACACCATTGTTTTCATGTGAAAAAGAAAATAAAGCCTGCCAGTGTGACCTGCCGTCTGACTGAGAAGGTCTCAATTAAAAAAGAATTTTTAAATTTGCACATGCCAAACCCAAGTTATACTCATTTGGATAGAATCACCCATTTTCCTGACTGTACACATCTGGGTAACTTGCATCAGTTTCTATTCACATCAAATCAATAAAGTGTGAACAAGTCAGATCCATTGGTTTTTATCTTTTTATTGTAAGTAATGAAAGTTTAGCTATTTGTACTCATACTCAAGAACCATAAATCAAACAATGATTAAGTTCTTCTATATTCATCAAGCAGTGTATAATATATATAACTATTTTTCATTGCAAACTCTTTCTGCAATTATGTTTGTACAAGAAATGCAAAACATACAATAACGGGTTTCTTATACTTAAGAGAAGTCTGCCAAGAAGAAACAGTGCTAGAGGCTCGCGAGATTCAAAATTTGATATCATTTGGAATTATCAGTATTTAAAACTTTTGAAATATGAAAGTAAAACCTTCATTTTAACAAAGAAAGTTGCTAAGCAATGGAGGTTTTCTTGTTCAAGCAGTATTGATTTGGTGTAAACAGAAACTTAAGCATGTTACCCAGATGTGTCAGTCAGGAAAATGGATGGTTTTATTCAAATTAGTATACCTCGGGTTTGGCACGAGCAATTTCAAAAAATCTTTTTTGAATCTAGACAAACAGAAACTGGTCTTTCTAATGACATATTAGTTTACAATGAATTCTTTACATTTTTTTTTTACTAAACTACATTCAAAATGAGTAAACTTCTTTTTGAACATTGTTGAATCAGCCTGTAGTTTACTAGCCAGTTACCAATGCAACCGTGTAAATATCTCAAAATTTTTGAAAAATTGGTGGGCCCTCTTCCAAAAATATAATATGTGTTATTATTGCTTTAAAGCCTAATTTCCATTTGAGGGTAACCTCAGTTTTCTAACAAATCGTGTTTTTACATGTACATAATGCTTATCCACATACTAATCATTGGGAGAAAAAGTTAACTTCAGTGGCGTAACAGAGAGAGCAAAACTCTCTGTAGGGGCAACCCCCAACACAATGGCATCTAGTAGCTTAACACACAATGACATCTAGTAGCTTAACACTACAGGGTTATTGTTTTAAACACATGAACGCCAATGCATTGGCAATTTGTTTGGAATCAAAACACATAATCATTCATTTATGAAAGAGGGTTGGCTCTAAACAATCTGTTACACCTAAATGTTTCAAAAACTAAATGCTTAGTCATGTCTCATAAGTGACACAAAATCGTATTATTTATTTACGTGTTGAGACCCAACACAAGGATGTATAATAATCATATCTCCTCACGAATGTATATGTGTGTTATATATGTACCGTGTGTGTAGGTAATGTATGTGTGTATAGGTATGTAATGTATGCATGCATCCCTATTTAGGCAGGTGAACAGGTTGTTGTAAATATAAGTCTGTAACTTGCATAAATCTCGCATATATATAAGATATAGAGTATAAACAGAAATTGTAAAACCAAAGCTATGCAAGTTTACTGTGACTTTAAAAGGTGTGATTTGTATATTACGCATTACTATGTAATAATGTAAATGTTAATTTTGTATATTTGTAATGTTTTAATAAAGACTTTTTGTTGGAAAAAAAAAAAACTCTCTGTAGGGGCAAACCCCCCCCCCCCCTACCACCACTACTGTTTACTCACTGGGTTAACTTCAACTCGATGCATTCAATAGAAATTCAGGATCCGGATTTTTTTTTTTACACACAGATAAATGCTATATACTGTTATACTAAAATGTAAATTTTACTTCAAAAAATAAATAATAAGGTCCTCTCAAACTATGGAATGAGCTAGTATGGTGACATCTTCGTTACTTCTTGTTGGACTATTTGTTTGATACACCCACAATATTTTTTTTTCAAATCTTGATCCAGCCTTAAGGATTCACACAGTTAAATAACGTGAAGAAACAGCTTAAGTCCAGCCCCCACATGCAGATGAGGGGTTTGTTTGTTGGTGACCCTCGCATAGTATACCCAAGACCGAGAGGAAAATGCGAGATCTGGGTTTTAAATCATGGTTTGCTATCACTATTAAGTATAAACTATGTAGGAATCATCAACAAAAGGTTGTCATTGATGTATTTGATCCGACAAACCAATTGTTAACCGTATTCTACAGGGAACACCTGACCTCCAGGATCCACGGGCATGCTAGTCTTCGCGGTCCAGTAGCTCGAAAGTTTGGGGATAACTACCCTCATTTCATGATTGATTAGGTAGGAGATATGACGAATTTCAAGCAGACTGTTAGCTGTAAGGTTAGTGAGATGTTCCATGCGGAGAAATGACGTTTTCATTCGCCCATTTTGTACAGGAACGCCAGGATTAGTGGTGCGAAACCTTAAGTTGATGTGGTATTTTAACACACTTTAGTGAGGAGAGGGGAGGCTCATATTGCCCAAACGCCACAAACACATTTCTAAAAGGAAAAATTCAATGAAACTCTGCACACATCAAGAGTAGTATAAGACATTAATATTAGTAAGAGACAAAAATCAATATTATTGATCGATTTAGAAATTAAGGGCTGAAAAATGCCGACCGAAAACTGCAATTTTGTTTTGCTATTTTCCTTACCATGATTTACTAAAAATGTTACCTAATGGCTTTAATTTTGTGAGTTCAGTAGAGACCAAATTAATAAGGCAATCAATTGGTTGTTTGATACAGTCTAGTATTTTTCGTGGTACTTTATCCAAACTATGGATGTGCCATTCATTTGTACAGGGAAATGAATTCCAGATCAGATTACATGTCAGCATGTCAGCATAAAGAAACATTAACACTTAACTGCATAAGGGGTTTGCACTTCCGTTAGTGCATAAGGGGGGGGGGGCTCCTAGGGAGCCATTCATTATATAACCACTTTCCCAAAGGAATTTTTAGATGAAATCCATCACATGTTAGAAGGATTCAAAGACATCAACAATTAAGAAAAATGAAAAAAATTGTTCAGTAAGAAAATTAGGGCCAAAACATTGATTTTAATTTTGCATCAAGATGTGCGAAAAGACACTAATTCGTTTCTGCATTTTCTACGGCACTGATTCACCTAGACTTTTGCTGATTGCTTTAATTGGTGAAGGATGAACTATATTTAACGTATTAAGCACAAATAGAAATGTCTCGTGCCATTTTATATTTTTTAGGTTTACTTGTATAATTTACCATAGGTTCCTACAGTAAACCGCTGTACGATGTATATAAAATATAATGACACCAATGGCCTACTATACTTTCTAAGAATTTTTTGATTAATTATTTACTTTAAATTGTTTATGTCACAAGGTGTATGCATTATGAAAATCAGAATCACAGTAACTCTATTAAGATTTTTAATTTTTGTCATGGGCACTTCGGTTAGTGCATGGGGGGCTCCTAGGGACCCATGCTAATTAACGCAAAAACGGCGCGATGGGTTTGAATTTTTTGCACCAATGCAAGCGCAACTAAAAGTTAGACAAATACAAAAAATATAAACCAAATATATTGCAGCGTTAAAAAACGCCGGCTGAAAAACCAAAAATGGGTCCCTAGGAACCCCCCCCCCCCTTATGCAGTTAAGTGTTAACTAATTTCAATAAGGATCTGTATGTGGGTAACATAGGTTCATAATGTGTAGCCACCATAAGCCAAAAATCACATGTATGGGGAAAGTTATATTTATGTGTACTCCGATTTGTTGATGAGGGAGAGTGTGTGGGGGGGGAATATTTCTGTCAAAATATTGTGTTGTGTCAAAATGAAAGAAAATAAGCCAATCTTGAGGGTAGAAAATATATTATTATACATTTTTTAGTAATACAAATCGCGTGCTAAGCTCAAAAGCTTATGATTTAAATCAAGTCCTAACTTGCCAACCCTCTCCCTGGATCATACCACAGGTCGTTGTTGCGATAAATGCACTGTATTGTCTATGGTCACCAAATTAAGTTATTGGCGTCTAGTGGTTTGAATACAGACGCTTTGAATGTTTTAATTAATTTTTAAAGAATTGTTGCCTCGGTTTTAATCACAAATCTAAATTCAACAAAAACAACAAACAAATAAACCAATTATTATAATAATAATAATAATACACTGGCTTTTTTCATCAAGATCACAGCGTTGTTGCCTATTATTATTACGCTGCCATCAGGAAATCGTCACAATCATTTCGCTTTACCTAGGTCGGCAGCTGGCCAACCGCACAATCCTATCAGCACTTAAATTGTAATATCCCCCTAACAGCTTCCCGGATATCGCTTGGGTCGACGAGGCAAGCGAGGTAAAGTGCTTTTGCCCAGGTGCACAACACATTGGCCGCAAAGAAGCAAATGTAGCTTACCATATTGTTTTCGTTTGGCATTGAGAACCACTATAACGTTCAGGACATCTGTAGAGAGGCAAAAGAGCAAGAGTGACAATGCTTTGATTAACATTACCTACTCGAAAAGTATAGCTATAAGTCTCATACCAATATAGAAATCAACAAAGGTTTTATAATAGTTCAAGTCTATAAATGCTTCCCATACAACCATTTTTACTTATTTGTCACTTTGGACAATATCACTTGGAGATATTTGTGCTATTTCTACATTTTTTTAAATATTTTTGACTTTGACCAACACAATTGTGTTTGTTTGGATTGACGTTTGATATACTACGTGAATCAAAAAAACTGTGCAAGGATTAGAGATGAACTTGACCTCAATGCAATCAGTATATCATAGATTTGTTGTTGTTTTCATAAAATGCATCTATACTTTCATGTGTTGAAAAAATGAAAAAATCGACTGAAAAATACGCTAGATGTGGCAGGTTTTTTAAGAACACCCCTTTTTTCTCTATTGCTATGGGATTTACACACATTAAACTTGTGTTTGGACCTAAAAGTTACAATACATGAATATGATGAATAGGTCCTTATTGTCTTTGTCATTTTTTTGATTATTTCAACTACAGACTCATCAATGAATCTATTTATACCAATGTGCCAACTGATATAACAAATCAAAACACCAATTCACCGTTGCAGAGCAAGAAAACAAGATCTTCCCATTGTTTAGGATATTGCTAAGGGTTTGGTCCCTCATTGGCATAGCTTATATCTATACCTGGACTACAGTAGTAGTGTTGAAAACCCTTTTCATTTACACATCATGATTAATTGGAGTAAGATTTTGTGTGAACATTTACTATGCCAGTTCCACAATAAATTACAGTTACCATGGTTACATTGATATTTGCGACTGAACGCTCACTTCATTACTTTCATAATGCTATACCCCGTATATCGTATATCGTATATACATTAACGTACTATCTTGCTTAACTGTATAAATACCATTGGAATGGGGGAAAAAAGAGTTGTGCTCACAAAATTTGTCATATCTGGCTTATTTTTCAGTCGATTTTTTTTTCATTTTTTCAACACTTGGAAGCATATTAGATTCGCTTTATTAAAACAACAACAAAACTATGATTCAGTGGCTTTATCACTGTCAGGATCACCTTTAATCCTTGCACATTTTTTTGATTCACGTAGTATAATTGGCACATGGTTGAAATAGAATTGCTTTAACGAGACGACTCATAAAAGCTAAACATGTCCATGAAGGACACTTTTGTAAATTTGTAAAAATGTCTAAAACCTATTTACAGTAGCATGGTTGCGTTTATTTTCCTAATTGAAAGTAGTCTTTGTCAAACCAGGTTCGCCAGAGGCGCGTGTCGAAGGCTAAATTGCAAGGAGTTTAAGTTGAACTAGGAGAAATATATGGTAAGGGATGCGCCATTAGATTTCTAAGAGACATGTCTGCTTGTCTCTTACATAAGCTATTTTACTCTATTCAATATTGATCTTTGCGCGCGTGTATGGAAGCACAAGTGTATCACTTTTCCTTATCCCTAGATAAGGAAGCCTTACCTCAAAATAATACTCTGTTAACTGGAAATAACGCTTCGTTAACTGGAGATAACAAAGCTGAACCCCAAATAACGCGCTTTTTTATATCTAGAGTTAACAAAGCTGAACCCCAAATAACGGTCCTTATCTTAAGTTAACAAAGTTTATCTCGAGATAAGAAAGCTGAACCCTAAATAACGGTCCTTATCTTGGGTTAACAAAGCTGAACCCCAAATAACAGCCCTTATCTGGGGTTAACAAAGCTGAACCCCAAATAACGGTCCTTATCTGGGGTTAACAAAGCTGAACCCCAAATAACGGTCCTTATCTCTAGATAACAAAGCTGAACCCCAAATAACGGTCCTTATCTGGGGTTAACAAAGCTGAACCCCAAATAACGGTCCTTATCTCTAGATAACGCTCAGTTAACTCAAGATAACAAAGCTGAACCCCAAATAACGGTCGTTATTTGGGGTTCAGCTTTGTTATCTCCAGATAAGGCACGTTATTTGGGGGTCAGCTTTACTAACTCCAGATAAGGAGTGTTACCTCAAGATAAGGACCGTTATTTGGGGTTCAGCTTTGTTATCTCTAGATAAGCTTTGTTAACTATATAAGGACCGTTATTTGGGGTTCAGCTTTGTTAACCCTAGATAGGGGCCGTTATTTTGAGTTCAGCTTTGTTTTCTCCAGATAAGGCGCGTTATTTGGGGTTCAGCTTTCTTATCTGGAGATAAGGGTGCCTTATCTCGAGATAAGAGACCTTATCCCGAGATAAGCTTTGTTAACCCTAGATAAGGATCGTTATTTGGGGTTAACAAAACTTAACTCGGGATAAGGTCTCTTAACTCAAGATAAGGACCGTTAGTTGGGGTTCAGCTTTGTTAACCCTATATAAGGGGCGTTTATTTGGGTTTCAGCTTTGTTATCTCCAGATAACGAAGCTTTATCTCTGTCCTCCAGTTAATTGTTGATTTTGGAGATTACGTCTGTCCTTATGCGTAATGGATAAAGAAGTGATACACTTGTGCCTTCCATACGCTGAGTACGTGTACACGTTCCATTACCATAAGATGGGCCATATTTTGGAATTTATTGTTCTTCAATACCAAATCTGAAGTATAATAAAACATTCGAAATGTAATCATGGAGTTAAGAAGCAAAACCCGAGCTTAAGGAAATGAATAAATCGAGCCAAAACAAAGGTCCGGTTTTCAATATCCCCCCCCCCCCGATAGCTTAAGTGTACCTTTCACGGTTACTACAGAGACTTCTCCTGCCCTCCCTCACCATACAAGTCACCATTCATCAGTAGGCCATCGGGACTAGATCTACAATAATAACATATATAGTCAAGAACTGTTAACAATTATTTCAAACGGAGTTTTTTTTTAATAATATTATAATAAGAATTTTAATAATAGAAATAAGTAATAATTAGTTTTATCCGCTTGTCGGAGAAAACCAATTTACCAATTTACCCCCTGCAAAATAATGGTATATTCCGCTAGCATGTTCATCTCGCATGGTATTTACGGTTTGCAACCATGGCTTTCCCAACCAATGGCCTTCTCCTTACTAGCTGGGGCTAGGACTGGCTTGCTTTTGTGTGTCGGGCACGTCGGTCCACTGCCACCCCGTTGTGCCGTTTCAAGCGCCATCTGAGGGACGAGTTTAATTCATGGGTCTCTGTCAATACAGCAAACAGAAAAAAAAAAAGAGGGATCTACATGAAAATTTTTTCATAGACAATCATTTTAAAGTCCTTTTTCACCCGAGTGCATCCATTCCAGTTTTTATTATTAGTTGAAGGCTGCGTTTATTTAATAACCTTTGAAACGCTAACGTTAGGCTGACGATGGGGTCGAAAAAAATCGTGACAAATAAATCCGAAGCCAGGGTCATCTATAAGCTTGCTACACGCTACAACCAACCGGGTTTTTTTTTCCGGCCAGTATTTCGCAGTTGCGACAGGAATCGGTTTCGCGTGGCATGTAACATGACTCGCAGCCAGAATGGGGCGGGCCATTAGACGATGGTTTGAAGATGGATTCTCACAGCCGGGGACAAGTATCTCAACAGGGAAATTCTGCGCCTCAACACACCACAACACCAACAGAATGTCAGCGTCAAACATGAGTGCTTTGAATCAGATTGTGAGGATCAGCAAAATTCAGTTCCCGAGTTAGAATCGCCCAAACACAAAACCAAACCAACCAAGCGCCGCCCCACTCAACAAATAAGTTTAGCAGGCATTCATCAAAAAACCAACAACAAATCACAACAAGTGCAGCATCCTCACAACGAGGCAGATGTTCAGTAGCGACCTTTGCTACAATGTTTTTTGGTTTATTAAAATTAAATGCTATGTCTAGTCAGGGTAGTCATAAAACTTGGTTGATACTTCAGTGCAACCATTTCAGGTCATTCAACTCAAATTTCATCACAACAGCTTTGTTGGGCTTAATATTCCTTAGCCCCGATTAAGTAGGAATGTCAATAGTGGCAATTTAATCTTCTTCTTCTTATCGGTGGCCAAACACTGGGTGGTTCATCAAATATGAATCCAGCCAGAAGTATGGGTACAAACGTCTGGCTGCTTCCTATTCCGACATGATCCTTGTTTGTGCATTGTGTTGTCTGACCGAGCAGTGGGGCAGACAAGAGGGTGTTGCCATTGTCTGTGGTGCATGTTCCACACCACATAGTAGTATCCTGATCTGCTTCCAATGCAGCCCCCTGCTGCAAGGAACCTTATATCGGCCGTCTTGTTTCTCAATCTAGTGCGCAGGTGCGCCAATTCAGCCCCTGATTGATTCGCTCCAGGTGGAGATGCTCACCAGGTTCATACCGATATAGTTACGGTTGTTGGGGGTGGCAATCTTTGTCTTTCCACAATGCGACTCTCTTGGGTATTACCGGGTCTTAAGACTGTTTTCAAGAGTGGACTGTGCGTTAGAAATCTCCTAGATTTATGCTGTTTGGGCACAGTAATCTCCAGTACTAGGGTGCTTCACATTGGATACTTGACTACGCTCTTGCATGCTCGCGACGCTACGACGGATGGTCTGGTGGAGCAATTCCTATACTAGGATGTTTAACTTAATAGTTGGAATTGGGCGAAGACATCCCGTGATAAGTCGGCAGGAGGCACTTAAACGCTGTTTCAAGCTTCTTGGCATGGGTTGATCTTTCCCATTCAGGACAAGCTTACTCTGCACATGAGTAGGACAGGGCACGTGCCGTCGATTTTAGGGTAAGTGGGGCGAGCACCCCATCGGTGCGCAGTGATTTTGTTCAGATGTTAGTTACGGTGAGCGTGAATATACGTTACTCTTCGTCTTCTCAATGTTGGTCTATAAGAGAGAGTGTGCGGTCCAAGGTAACTCCTAGGTGACATGTTATCACATGGCTCCAGGGGAGTTCCAGGACCAGGTAACTTTAAGGCTGACGTTTGGCTTTCACGGGTAGATGGAAAATACACACCTGTGTCTTAGATGGATTTGCACGATAAGGTTGTTTCCTTCCCTCATAATAAGGAGTGAGTTCATCAAATCTTGGAGAGTCTCTCTTCACCATGTGGAAGTCGGCATCTTTGTCGCTAAGTCCAAGATCGTTCTCATAAATAAAACGACATGTTTCCTGGCACTCCTAGGTTGGTCGTTGGTAAATATGTTGAACAGGAGAGGTGCAGCACACTCCCTTGTGGTAGACAACCATAATATTGTAGAAGCACATACAACCAGTAAACCATCGCTCTTCTAATCGCTCCTAGCTAACAAAGAAGCCAAATCCTGTTTAGCCAGCAGTCCACGGCTAAGCTCATTCAAGCGGAGTGGTCACTTGGTAATTTCCTTCCGGATCCTTATGGAGTAGGCAATCTGTGAAGTAAACAGTGGTCGTCAAGGCTGATCTGAGGAGGTCGCGAACACAGCTCCACCGGGTACCTACCCCTTTCAAGAAACCATCCTCATAGTTGTTGAGTTTAGTTGAGTACTTGGGCTTATTTGTTTGATTTGTGCTGGGCCGAAAACATGCCGTTTTGTTCTGGTATGAGTTGTTCGTCTATCACAGGTGCGATCCTATGTGGACAGTGAAGCTTTCAAAAGCTGTAGTATGGCTAAGGAAGTGATATAGGTCTGTAGCTATTGGGGTTGGATGGATCTTTCCCATGCGGTAGGAGGCCAGTAAACTGTGCTTCCTTTCCTCCAGATCTTGGGAACCTTTGGGAAATAATGCAGCAATTGTAGAGCTTCAAACAAGTCCATTCCTTTGCTACTGGGCCAAGTATTTTTTGAGTTCTCTGAGAGATGTGGTCAAAGCCTACTGCTTTTCCTGGTTGAGAAGTTTAGCAATACCGTATTCCAATTCGTCCATGTTGAAGGGGTCGAGTGAACCCCGGGTCACCACTATACCTCTTTGGTCTAGGTATTGATCTCTTGGGTTTCCTTGCTAGCACTGTTGCCCCTTTAAAAGCAGTTGGTGGTGGGCAACTTGGTTGGTGTGACAATTTAGGCTGCTTTGGAGGTTCTTTTTATCCCCTCGAGCTTTTCGGATGGGTGAGACATGCTTTCTCGTATGGGTCATATCGGTGGATTCAATTAAATGTGCGCAGGTTTTGATCTTTTCTGGGAGATCCTCTCTGAAACTTCCACACATTTAGCAGTTGTTTCAGGCCTAAAAGGTCTCAGCTTCACACAATGGGTGATAATACTCTTGATATTCTCTAGCACATTCCTTGGAAAGGACTGGTATAGGGTAATTCCGTATACAGCCTCTGGTATGAATCTCGCTGCAGTCTTGTTCACTAGTTTGAGGGGCAAATTTGTCATAGTTATGGGGTTTTGGAGTCAAATCCCTTTACATTCTGATCCTAAGTCATCAGTGAATCCTTGCCATTCTTGCTTTCCTGTAGTTAAAGAGACGCTAAAAGGCACTTTGTTTGGTCTTACTTGACTGCAGCGGTTGACTTGGGATATACCCGATTGGTCGAGTGTTTGAGTTTGTGGAACATGATCCAGAACAATTCTACAGAGGTTAGAGATGTTTTTGCTAACATAGCTATAATCAGGGTTGTAACCTCTCTTCCAGCGAACACTGTGAAATGATTGCAGCAGCTTAGGGTCGTTAAGGAGACGTAGATGTTGACTATCTATCCATTCTTCGACATTGTCCGTCTTTGTTAGTTCATCATTGTAGCCCCTGGGGTACTATGGACTTTGAAGTCGCCAATGAATAAGTGAGGTTTGGTGGAAGTTGCTGCAGGGCTGAGTTGCGGGTGCTTGAAGTCTGGTGGAGGTTTGTAGACAGAGGTAACTATGACAGAACAGGCTCAATGGTGAGGACTTCGGATGTGTGTATCATCAACTTGATGTTGCTATCTACTTCTGTACCTTTCTCACAAATATATCAGCTTCGTATTGTCGATGTTGTCCTTCCGCTGCAGGACCATATCTGGTATGGTTGGGCGGTGGGTATTGATTCCTCTGTGGGCTTCCTGCAGACCCGTACATCACAATGGAGATTGTTACCCAAAATCAGGACAATGATGGTACTGTTTTGCACTGGAAAAACCGCTCCACATTCAATGACACTTAAGTCCCAAGCTAACCTTAGAAAAGGCCTGCGCTGAGGTCTAAGATCAGTGATCTGGGGTATACTTAGAATGATGTTAATGGAAAACAAGTTTTGTTGTAGTTGCAGAGATTAGCTTCGCTGCTGTTCGCTTTCGCAGGTTTGTTAACTGCTCGCTAACGCAGCTTACACGGGAGACCACAAGGACGGTTCTCTACTTCTCCGGGGCCCTATTTAATCAATACGTTACCAAACTTATCTCGCAATATTTAAGCCTGTGGGCCACAGAACTTGGGTGTTTAAAGGTCCCAGGATGCAATAGGAGAATTGATTGGTTTGGTGCAATTCTACAAGGAGGGGCGGAAACATTCAATATTTGGGGTTGGTGATGAAATCAACTGGGGTGCTATTGATTTTTGAGAGAGTGATAGAAAATTCCTGGTGACTGGTGGTGATCGAATTCATGACACGGAACTGAAAAATCAATATTTTTCACTAATGATTCACTGGGTAAGTGTATTTCTTTTGTGTCCCCCTGTTTTATTGGATTAAATGCCCCTGTAAAGATTTGTATTAGGTTTATCATCGCATTTCCTGGACCTTTACAGACTACATTAGCAACTTCATGGATTGGTCTTGCCTAGTATTAAATTCTAAAATGTCATACTAATTCCACTTTAGATCCACTGCGCACAAAGCGTGAGGTGTTAACTACTCTTATGCACCTCATTGATTTCACTGCCCTGTGTTAAAATTCTAATGTCAAATACTAATGTTGAAGGGGTTCACCTTTAGATAGCCACCGGTAAGGCCTGTTACATCTTTTCAGTCCGCATAAGAACCCGAAAATTACAAACCAGATCTATAAACGAAACAATCGGACTCAGAGCGAGCAGTCAATCTGGATATCGTCATTGATATGGGGTCGGTGGCGCGACATCTACACTATTGTGATCCGCTTATACAAACATAAGCCCATTTTATGAAAGTCTTGACATACGTGATGCTGTGTAGAACCGGCATTTGCATAAGTGCGGTCAGAGCATGTCGATAAACTTCAGTTACGTCCTTTTGAATTGAGGTGTAATGATTCACCACGATCGCCCACTGCGCTCTTATGCCTGATGCGCAAGTCATTCAACAAAACATTTAACTTTACACCTTGGTTTCAGTTGTGTATGCCCTTTAGGAATTGGTACTCCTCAGAAATATCAATCAGAAAATTGTCAATTTGAATTTCGATAGACTTTGCCTTCTGACGTGTAAAAAATTGAGCCTCACTTGCAAATTCCAAAATAGATGACCAAAGTGTTGTCGTTGCAGTCAATCATAAGTACGGTCATTGTTGTGACTAACTAATTCTAGCAATATATACTTCCATTCATGCTGTAGGCAATTGCTTTTTGTGGTGGGTTTAGCTCCATGTATTTAGAGGCGCACCCCCAGAGGACTCATAATTACTACAATATGCTCACCCATCGTGACGCGCAGGCATCGAATTGGTTGTTAAGGGGTTGGCGGTCATACGATCAACAATTTAGAATGCGCCAACAAATTCAACCACACCGGTCTTGGGCAATTATATATGGGTAGGTTTATAGGTCCCTTTAGATCGCGTTACCATAGGTAGGGCCATCAGTACCCGGATGGGGAGACCTAGAGGGGGGTTTTCAGGGGGATGCGTCAGCAACAGGGCTCAAGATTTCAGTTAGTTTTGCAGGGGAAAATCGCTCTGCTTGGCGCTTTCCACACGAGGCTCTTGTACTCGTAGATATGCGTGTATTCCCCAGGTGCCTCAAATCCAAAGAAGGTGGGTCATATGCTTCACTTGCAGAAAAACGGGAAATTAATTTTGTCCATCATCTCAAGGTTTCAAGAGTTGTTCATGGCATTTTAGTGTGGGTTTCAAGTACCCGGTCGCCATATCATTCTTGAATGCACGTTTTCCTTATTTGATTAATATACCCTGATAAAACTTCTGCAGTGATTGCTAAAAATGGTTTTATTAGTTGCCTTCAAAATTGGGTTATTTGGGCAGGCGCGTTGCGAGAGATTCTAAAAATCTTAAGTCCGTATCTAATGATCCCGATCGGGCTTTGGCTAAATTAGAGAGTGAATTTCAGCTTAAACGATAGCAGGTTCCTTTTCAAGTTAAGCCCTATCAAATTTTATTATATCTCCAATAAGGGTTGTCGCTAAGGCTGAACCTGGCATTTTAGACTTATCCCGCATTTGTCTTTTCCAGAAGGGGAGTCAGTAAACTGATGGTATTGATCCGGAGGTTGCAAAGTTAAATATTCCAGTTTTTATACCGCAATTAACTATGTTGCAGTGGTAAGGGGGTTAGTCCAAAGTGCCAGATATAAACAATCTGCCACTCAAGCCTTTTCCGGTACCTCATCCCGCCGACTTTGAGGCTCTAGCATGAAGTTAAAGATCAGTACTTTGTTGATAAGGCCTTGCCAATGGGTGCGTCCTGCTCACCCGCTCTTTTTGAAAATTTTCTACTTTTTTAGAATGGGTTGTTAAACACGAGGCAGGGACCGAAGGGTGGACGCACTAGGCTGGATGTTTCTTTCTGACAGGGGTTAGCGTAGATGCAATATGTATCATGTTCCGGTTGAGGGTTCAGTTTTTGATTCGTTTGCTTAATTCGGTGTTTCCATGTGTCTCAAGATAAATCTTTGGGTCCGTCATCTAAAATACACATCTTTAGGTTTATAATAGATTCCATCATCAATTGGTTCTATTCCTTTACCTAAGTTAGTTTGCAGTCAAAGTCAAAGTTCAAAATTGTTAAGTCATCAAAGTAACGGTTAGGATTGCAATCTGTGATTTGCTCGTTATCTTTTGTGTGTAATGCGGTATCTCCAGGAAGAGCTTTTTTGCGACGCCTAATTGAGTAACATGCCGTAATAAGAAACCTTGGTTTAAAATCAATTTTCTGCGGGTGCAACGCGATTTAGAAATGTGGATTTATTTCTAGAACATTTGAATGGCTCTGCTTTTTTTTCCAGATCAGGCATGGGTAGACGAACAGAATATTCAACTATTTACTGATGCTAGCGGGGAACTGGGTTTGGTGTTTTTTTAAATGGGAAATGGTTTCAGGGCAGATGGCCTAATACTTCTTACCATTCATTTTCCATGCTTGGCTGGATTTTTTCAATTGTAGCAGCAGTCGTGATATGGGGGGGGGTCAAATTACGAGTAAAGAATTGTCAGTCGTTTCTGATAATGTTGCGTGGTTCGATTAATTAATAGGCAGTCTTTCAACATGTGTCAAATTATGAGGCGTGTCAGATATTCGTTTTTGAAATGTTTAAAATTTAATGTAGCTTTTTGTGCTAAGCATATTGCAGGCAACACAATAACATCGCTGATGCCTTTTCACTCTGTCCAGATGTTTCGTTTTCGGAAGCAGCACCATCAGCGGACGCCAAGACTCGCCATGTGCCCAGATTTTCTTTGGCATCTCTATAAAATGAATCTCACGTTTTGTTACTGCTTCTTTAGCGCCTCACATGGTATCGTACAGGAAATGTGTAGTCAAATTTCATATTAATGCAGCTTTTTCAAATTAGGCATAAGTTGGCCATTTTTCAGCATCACGTTTTAGTCATTCATTTCGGTTTTGTCCTGGAAGGGTAATGCACCTTCTTCTATCAATGTACACATTTCTGCCCTGGCTTTTGCCCACAATTTAACGGATGGGTTGATCCTACACAATTTTTTTGGTTAAAAAATTAAAGGGACAGCAAAGACTCACCCACGTTTTGGATCCAGGCTTCCAATTAGCCCTCTCTTATTGGCCTAGATTGTTAAATCTGTTGCCATCTCTTGTAAATCCTCTTATGAGGTTGCATTGTTCAATCGCTTTATCTTTGGCTTTTTTTTTTTTTGGTTTTTTTTGCGGATAGGGAATTACGACCACCAAGAAAGTCGGTATTTTTCGAGAGTTTGGCAGATGGGGATGTTAAAATTTTAGACCGGTATAAAAGTCTTGGAAATTACTTTAGATTCTCGAAAACAGACCAAAGGGGTTCCTCCAGCAAGCTGATAGTAGAAAGCTCAGCTATTTTTGTGCTTATGCCCAGTTAATGCTATGTTTCAATTTTACAGATCCGTCCAATGCATTCTGGACCTTTAATTTATTCATTTTGATAAGTCCCCTCTTTCTTCCTTTCAGTTTCAACCAATTTTAAAGAAGGGATTCACTTCTTGGTTATTCACCTCATTTTACAGTTCTCATAGCTTTAGGATTTGGTGCGGCTACAGCAGCTGCTTTGGCTGGGTTTTCAGAGGTTCAAATAAAGGAATGGTAAATGAAAATGTCAGCCTTTCAATTATTGTATATTAGGCCGCAAACCTTCAGGGGTAGTAAGTAACGCGTAAAGCTGTACTCTGTTTTATGCCTACTTGTAACTTTATTTTCTTCATTGGCTCCCACTAAAAATTCGCATTCCAGGTATTCACTGGAAATGCTCAACATTTTTGTATTCATCTTTTCTCCCTTTCAATCCTTTCAGGTAGTCACCTGGTGCCAGATTCTGTGGCATGCGCCTTGCAGTTTTGCAATCATAAATATATTGTGTTTTTTTTTTGTTTTTTACAAATTTTCATATTCCAGGTATTCGCCCGGAATGGCCTAATCAATGCTTACTTCTTTTTCAGGTAGTCTCCTGCTTAGTTTCTTGTGGCATTCGCTTGCAGGAATGTTCTACCGTTTTGTGTGTACCTTTTCATTTGATTACATTATTCTAGGTAATTGCTGAGAATTGCTCATGTAATTAATTGAAATAGGTCCCCCTTTTTTTTTTTATTTAGGCACACATTTTTTCTGCATCAGTTTATGGGGGCATAGGGCAGGTTTTAAGTTTCGGGTTCTCTTAACATTACATGTTCTTTTGACTTTGAATTAGTCTCTTGTAAGGCCTTGTGGTATCCACATAAGGTATTAATGGGACGTTTTCGAATTTTAGTTCCGTGCTAATCTATTCTTTTCGTTATTCAGAACGCAATAATACCGCGCCGCACGTGGGTTGTTGGGGATTCTATTGTTGCCGTGCTGGAAGACAGAACGTACAACTACATGGTGCAGGACAAACTATGTGGAATGGCATTCCAGGTGCAAATTTGCCGGTCTCGTGACACAGACTAAATAGATGCTTATACCTTCCCATTTCCACCACAACATCCTTCATGTAGGTACAAACGATATATTTAAGAGTCCTACTTGGGAAATTATAAAAAGAGTGGAGGAAAATTTAACTGGTATAAGGGGCCTTACTTCCTAACACACGCCTCAATTGGTCTGATATCATTGAGAGATAAGTCTTATTCTGAGGATAAGAAAGGCAGGCAAAAATTTGTCCGTAATATTAACAAGTATGCTCACAAAGTCTGTAGGGAAATATTCATTCATAACGTTCATTGATATGTCATCTTAAGTGTTCAGCCCGAGGCTTCGTGACATCGACAGGCCTATGTATGAGTATGACGGCACGCACCCAACTGAGCTTGGGTTTGTTGATTTGAGCAGAAGTTCTCAAATGCCCTGGTCTACTTTATGCAAATCCCAGGGCTTTCTCATATCCGGCAGGCTCATCCGATTAATAAATAAATGCCATGACATGCTGCCAGGGAGGTGAGAGGGGGGTTATGCAATTTCTTGAGCTTGTACATATCAAGTAACTTGTAGGCAGTCTTTGTCATTAGTAAACTTTTTTTTTATTTGCCATGGATCTGTACTAACATACTCAAGATTGTAACATCTTTCAGGTATTCACTTGATAGCGATCGCTTGGGTATATCACCTTGGAGCTGTTTTTTTATTCTAATGGAGCCTTGTGCACAAATGATCTAAATTTTATATAATAGCGCCGTTTTAATGATTTTAATCAGATTGGATCAAGAATTTGGTATGTCCAAAACAATATTACATATAATAAAATTACACAGAATAATTAAGATGATACTTATTAGAGTCCACAAATGTCCCAAATTAACAGAAGCGTTGCAATTCAACGTTGACATGTCCTCACAGCGAAGACTCCAAAATGACAGCATGCAAAGTCACACTTATAAATCAGGTAATATTCCAAGGGTATCTTCTCAGTCCTGAAGATAACTTTTGTCCAGCAGTTCAAGACGACAAGGTTGAATAAGTTCCTCGACGACACTAATATTCCACAGTATATCAGTCCAAGATATTCACCATGATTTCCATCTGTCCACAATTTGGAATCCTATTTTGATTCCCAGCACTTTTGGTTTCAAAGACGACAGTAGAATGATTACAGCGACTTCGCCTATAATTATTATAAATCCTGGCACTCGGTACTGTACAGGTCTGCCATTCATTGCAGACCAAAACTAGCTATAACTTCTAGCTACTTGTTACTGTTGCATGTCTGTTGGGGCAATTCTAACCCCTTCCATCTCTCTTTACATCATGAATTCAACAAGTTCCCAGTCCTTTAAATAGATACTACCACCACATCATTATGTACAAACATAACCGTGCACACTAGCTGACCATTTGGTATCTTTATCTATATATATATATATAATATATATATATATATATATATTAGTCTAAAATGGAGATGGATTAGAGGGGACGGTCTATCGTACACCAATTTAATTCCTAACAAAAATTGTTTCACGGAGGTGATATTTACCACCTCATATCGGACAGGGGACTTTGATGACATCAAAGAAAATAATGGAGAAGTTGGTTGTGTGCAAGACGATATGCCGCCCGGGTTAGGGTCGCGGACGCACCGTGCGTATGGACCGGGTTCGCGCGCGACCTAAGTTACGGCAGTGTAGTTCTTGAGCTTCAGTTTATTTGCATGTCTGCATGCGCTAGTCAACTCTGATCTTTTGTTCAAAGTAGCCATCTCTGGGTGGCAGATGATGAAGAATTTCTCCATAAGACACAAGTTACACCGTTTGCTAATGTTGGAGTACGGATGGTCATGAGTCAAGATTTTCCAGTCGATCGTGAAGTTGATGTTGCTTTCTTTTAGGAGCCAAACGTGCTTAGAAAGTTCAGTCTGGTATCTGTGTGCTTCCTTCTTAAATGATTGTTGATGGTTTGCAAGTCTTTGTTTAACTCGTTCTTGGTTAGTCCCACGTATGTTTCTTTTCTTTCTTCGGATTTCACAGTGGCTTGGTAGACCATGTTGGATGCTCTGCATTTTCCGTCTAGCGGACATTCGGTTTTCTTTCTGCAGTTGCAGGCCTTTTCTTCAGGTTTCGGTGCTTGTGTTTTCATTATTTTTTTGTTGTGAGCGTCTACAGTTGATTTCACGTTTGGCATGCAGCTGTAAGACAGCTTTAACGTGTTCCTATTGAAAATTTGCTGTAGGGCATGTCCTTTCGGGAAGCTCTCGTTTACGATTTTCAAGAATTGATGTCCAACGTTGGTTTTCACCTTCAAATCGAATGGTGGGTTATACCAGGTGATGTTTCTCTTCCTGGTTCGTTTCTTGTGTGTTCTTTGATCCTTAGGCTTATATGTGAGCTTATGATTGTATCCGCTTTTCTTGAGTGCTTCTTGGTATGGTTTGGTGGAATCTTTGAATTCTCTTTCGCTTGATGAGATGTCGGAGAGTCTACGGTTGATGCCTTCGGGTATAGCTTGGATGACGCTCTGTGGGTGGTTGCTCTTCGCGTTTTCGTAGAGAGGGGTGTTTCCTGGTTTGAGGTATGGTCTTTTTACTCCACGGTTGAGGTCGAGGGTGACGTCAACTCTCTTAAAATGAAAGAGTGAAAAATCACTCTGAATTTCGAGTAATTTTAAATTAACTCTATAGTGGAAGAGCTTATAAAAATTTGTCAAATGATAGACATTCTGGAATAGCTGTCGCTACTCAGAGTTTCACCCTCACATGGGTACATGTGAGGATGGAATTGAGCACTCTTACTCAAAAGGTAGTCAATCTGCAATTTTGTAGCTATGATGATATTTAACGCCCCTGTTACTTTGTAGCAGTTGAGCACTCATGACTGTCTTTCAGTATAGACACTGTGGGATGCGTTGGCATGCTGCTTGACACCATGGAATATAGGTAACTATGTTCTAATGGTCTGTCTGAGCGCATCCACCCATCTCCATCATTCGCCTGATGATCCCATGTGTGGGTGAAACTCTGAGTAGCGACAGCTATTCCAGAATGTCTATCATTTGACAAATTTTTATAAGCTCTTCCACTATGGAATTGAGCACTCTTACTCAAAAGGTAGTCAATCTGCAATTTTGTAGCTATGATGATATATATATATATATATATATATATATATATATATATATATATATATATATATATATATATATATATATATATAATATGGTGAGTAAAAGAAATTGAGCTTAATTGTGTCCGCCATTTAAAATTTATCAATAACATATCTAACACATGTGATGTCATCAGAAAGCCTATTTCATGTCTTTAATTTGCTGCAAAGATAATTCTTAAGTATAAGCCAAACTACAGTCTTTTGAATCAAGTATAGTCAGCTTTTCATCATATCCACAGATTCCAATTTGAAAGCACGGCGGCCAACTAAGCAAATGACTCCCCAAAACGATGATAAGGGTGTGTCTATGTTTGTGTTAAAAAAATGGTATCTTACAGGTGTAAAAGCCAGTAATAACGGTAAGTTTTATTTGAAACACTATTTTCAAGATGTGTCATATTTCAAACCTTAAAAAGGTTGTCACCGATGTATGTTCTTTATATGGTATGATTCATTCAACTCCTCCAGAAACTGATACATGTATCACCTTACTCTATGAGTGATGAGGACTAGAAACGTTAAGAGGGCATCGATTGTAAGTTGTGACTAAATTTTGTGGGGTTAAATAGCGTCACGTTCACATACTAGAGTCAATAAATAGTCCGATTTTCTTCTATCTTCTTCTTGCGTATGAGGCAGCAGCTAAATATGTTGTAAGCGTTGGAGCCAACTCACTGTTGATTGGTTGGGGTTTGAGAAATCTGTGTCCACCGGTGGACGAAAGGTAGGGCACTCATTTAGAATGTGATCCGCAGTCTGTGATGGAGAACCACATTGGCAGGCTGGCGATGGCCGCAGCCCCATCGGTGCATGTTCTATTGAAGCGACCGACTCCTGTGCGAATCCGGTTTAAGGTGACCCATTCCTTGCGTGGGAGATTGCTGCCAGGTGGTAGTTCTGTCTTAGGTGTAATAGAGAGTTGATCTGGTCTTGGAGTATCTAGCCAGGCAGTAATCCATGTCTGTAAGATGTCTTCTATATAGACACTGATTTCATTCGCTGAACGCCGTTCATTTTAATGTAAATCCGTGGACAGAGTGCAAAACCGACTACTTGATTCGAACGGCTGTACCTCAGTCTATACCTTACCAATGTGAATGATCTTTGCAGCAAATCAAAGTAATGAACTAAGCTTTCAGATGATACCACATATGTTAGATATTTTTATTTAAAATTCAAAATAGCGGACACAATCATGGCCAATTTTTATTTGTATTAAATAAATAAATAAATTCAGGTACCTCTGGCAAAAGTAGCAGATGGGTCAATGTTCACACCAGATGCTGGGGCAATCTGTTGCAGATTGGTGAGGGCATTCTGCACATTGTCAGCGTTTGTTTGGGAACCAGATGGCGTTTCAACACTAAACGCGATATTGATACTGCCTGAAGATATATTATCAATAGATAGCGCAAGAGCGTCTTCCAAGAGACCTAACGCTTCATAGAGCTGAAAATAAAAAAGACACAATTCTAGAATAGCTGTTTGTCCATAAAATGATGCCATAATCTTTGACCATATTGACGCTCTTTTAATAATTTTGTGCTCAACTTTTGGGTATGAAGCTTAAAATTTGTTTATGTTTAATAAAGGCCAAGAATCCCAAATGTAGATGTTGTCATTGGCTTAACACGAAAAGTGAAAACTTGACGTTAAACTTTCATTGTTTTATATGTTATCGAGCATATTTTCCTTTTTAACTACCACCAAATGATTTAATCATAAACACTCCATTATGTAGAAACCTAAAAAATAGCGGGGTTCATACACGCGATTGACTAATAAAGTGTAATTTACATGATAGCAATTGAAACCAATCGGCCCTACCAGTGGCAATATCCTTGCCAGGAATGCTTCTCGTCCAGGCGATCCTTCAATATTGAGTTCTGGTGTAAATACAGCAGGCTCACCATCAATTTCTGTAACGGAAACCTGTCCTGCTACCATAGATGTCTCCATACCATTTAATGCGCTGTCAGCTAGTTAAGGAAATAAGTAAAATTAACATGAGTTATTGAACAGAACTGTGTTACGAATTCAGGAAAAAAAACCTTTTTGTTGCAAAAATTGACGTATTTCGTATTCATTTTATCTTACAACCCATTCATCAATGTCGCTCAACCCACTCGCCCAAGCAAACGTTGCCCTTCCATTTGAAAACACGGTGTGAAAACATTTCAAGTGACAACATTTTTATCGTAAGATTCTGGGTGTGGGATTTGTCTGCGTTGTGTGCGTGAAATGCGCGAATATTCTTAGTATGCAGACTATGCACTTTAAGACCCCGGTGTGGCAGGAGATATAGTCCTCCGGGCTCACAGTCTGGGAACAATGGTGAACAATAGGGCAATCGATTCAGTTGACTCTTCACGCAACATTAGTTTCACGCTTTATTCCGTTGTCGTCTATGGAGCCCGGACTATGAATCCTGCCGGACCATATCTCCTTTCACACCGGCTCCTGTCAGAACAAAATATTAAAGGTGCTTCTTCCGATCTATGTCTATTGTGTCCTCTACTTAATTGATATGAGAGCCTAGGACTTGCACATACGCCCCGTCATGTACCGTAGATGGTAGAAGCAATTATGCATATTGCAAAACTCTATTCAATACTGTACTAATATTGATGGTTAACCATTAACACGGCTTTTTTTATCTTGGGAATGGAATGGAATTGAGGGTTCAAATTTCAGGACGACAATGAGAAAAATACGGCCCTTCATCTGACATCAAAATCGATACTACTTCCGGATAAATCAGGGGAATCCCAGAGGTGATCGGAACACGCACACGTGATGGAATGAAATAATATATAATAAATAAATAGAATAAATCACAACCTATATTATTCCACCGTTTCAGGGTTTTAAATTTTATCACTCACTTATCAAATGCTAGAATTGGTTAAATATTAGTATTGATATACTATTATTTAGCCACAAAAATATTCAATACAATATTATTGCGTTCGCGTAATAACAACAACAACAACAATAACAATAATAATAATAATAATAATAATAATAATAATAATTATAATAATAATAATAATACCAACATTTGTATAGCGCCTTTCCGAAAGCCTCAAAGCGTTGTTGCATATTATCATTACGCTACCATCAGGAAATCGTCACAATCATTTCGCTTCATAGTCAGAGGCGGCATGTGACCGTGCAGTTCAGTATACACACATTTTTTGCTGAAAATGATAGATTAGGGTGTGTAGAATAAGAATATGCCGGGTGCCACCTGGGCATCCTTGGGCGTTTTGAGAAATCCAAGATGGCGTCGCCATAAATAATAATTATCTATTCAACCCTATATTATCAAACTATGGAGTTACTAGATATATACTTTAAGATCCAATGAACAAGTGTATGGCGAGGGAAGATACGAGGGAAGTTCCCCCGTAAATATACTATAGGACCCAATGAACAAGTGCATGGCACTTGTAACATTTAGTCACACTTCAAATTCAAAATGGAAGCCAAATCCAATAATTTTAAAATATGCCCTATAATAGCAAATACCTGCGATAAAAAATAGACATCAAGTACTTAGGTTATGTTGTTAGACACAATAAATGTATTTATGATGCTTTTAAAATTGTAACTTGACGTCAATCAATATGACAGTCAAAAACGTGAATATCGTCAAAAAATTTATAAGTATTACAGCCTTCAAATCGAAATCAATTTTGTCAATGACATTAGAAATGTACCTTTGATCCTAACCAATGTACAACATACATTTCAATTTGTTTTAAATGCGGCAAAATCGAAATAAAACTAATATGGTGGAAAGTTGTCAAAATACCATAGGAATTACATTGTTCACCTATATTGCACTCAATATATAATTTGACACATTTTTATTTATCGGGATTACCTGGTATCACTTGGTTATGATCATAGGTACTATTTATTTCATTGACACAGTACTTTATACTTGAAGGTAATATTTAGACATTTGTATCAAGTATTTTTGAAGATATTCACGTTTTTGGCTGCTATATTGATTGACAACTTTAAAGGTATCTGAAATACATTTGTTGTGTCTAACAACATAATCTAAGTACTTCATGTTTATTTGTTATAGCAGGTATTTGCTGTTATAGGGCATATTTTAGAATTATTAGATTTGGCTTCCATTTTGAATTTGAAGTATGACTAAATGTTACAAGTGCCATGCCCTTGTTCGTTGGGTCCTATAGTATATTTACGGGGGAACTTCCCTCGTATCTTCCCTCGCCTTTCACCAATGAGGTCTCGGGTTCGATTCACGGCAGGGCTCGTTCTCGGTGGCTTTATGGTGAAATTTGGTTTCTCCGATCCATACTCCGTTCCCGCGGTTCTCCGGGTACTCCGTTTTCCTCCTTCTTCTAAATCGAGCTTCTTGGCATAAATCTGTTCTGGTATTAATGGTTTTCTCTAGTGCTGAGCGCCTTCATGGCGCCGCACAGCGCCTGGATCACGTTTACGTGGATATGTCAGCGCGTTAAAAATACAAATGATTAATTAAATATATAAATTTATAATCTCGTTATGGTCGAATAGATAATATCATCTTTGCCAACACCATCTTGGATTTCTCAAACGCCCCAGGGTGCCAAGTGGCCCCGGCAGATTCTAATTCTACACACCCTTATCATCACGTTCACATTTGTAATATACTCAACTTTACGGTCAGGCATAACTGGGGGGGGGGGGGGGGGGGGGGGGGACCATTCTCTCCGATTATCATCAAGCCGTTGTGGTAGGAGATCGGGTCCGCCGGTCTCAATGGTGAACAATAGGGCCAATCGATTCAGTTGACTCTCACGCAACATTAATTTAACGCTATATTCCGTGTAGTCGATGGATCCCGGACTATATACCTGCCGGACTTGATTACTTTCACACGGCAACTGACAAAGCGCACATCCCTGCTTTTGTTCCTATTGGGCTCTTACACACGTTGGCTTAATACACAACACATGTGAAGTGCAGATCGCAGGGAAGTTTAAGATAACAATGCTATAGAAAGTCACTGAGGACTGTAAGGGGAGACTGACTACCGACAAACGTGCCCGGTTGTTACTCTCATCTAATACGTTTGGTTTTCGTTTGGGTATGAGGGACTACTTACTATTCTGACATTGAAGACCGACTGAATCCCAAGAACACAACAAACCTCACTCCGTTTTCCTTGGCAAATGGCCTCCTTTTTGACAAGTGCCACAGAGCTACAAGATAAATCACATTAGCACTTAAGTGGAAAGGTCTTCCTACTTCCATTGGTGGACAAGGGGGTTCATGTAACCCCCCCCCCCCCCACACACACACACAGCACAGGGGGGGACACACAGGAGACTACTTTCCCAACTGAATTTTTAGAAATACACACATTCATGGTCTACAGACACTACAATTATCAGCCATCAATAAAATTCCACAAACAAGTGTTAAAGATATACTTAAAGAATAACTACAAATTGCTGCAAATAATTTATCATTATTTACATTTAATCAGATTTAACAGTTCTACTACCCCTAACTACTCCTAACACCAAGCTACCCCCCCCCCCTCATTCCCTGTCAAAGTTTGGTCAACTTTGCGGCAAAGCTGATTTGCCGGTTTACCAAACCCTGCATTTACCAAACCTTGTTTTCGATTTTCAATCAACAGATTTTTTTTTAGAATGTGAAGCTCTAAGATCAGGCGCGTAAACCCGACCTTAGCCTCCGGGGTGCAAGCCTCAAGAAGTTATTTCCTTTTCCCCATTTTACTCCATTCACGGCTCGGGGCTCGCTCGCCGGTTCGTAATGTTAGACCCATATTTTTCCTTCCCCTTTTCCCCTTCTTCCTCGTCCCCATTTTAGGTTTCTTCCATCCCCATTTTGGGTGGCCGGGTGGGGGGGGAATTGTGCCCCCCCCCCGGTTACGCCACTGATGCTCTATACATTTAACACGTATTGTGTGGTTCGCTTCCATGTCTAAGAACCACCCACAGTTGACGTTGACCACACGTGCCAAGGACCATAGTGGACCACACGCGTCCATGTACAGTGTGAGTCAAAATGAATGTTCCCCAAATATCCTGATTTTTTCTTGTCAAACTGTGCAAGGTAGCTCTTAAAATTGTAAATACTTCAAAAGTACATTTAAATACTTTCACAAGAATTTGGAATTTTTCATTTTGGTTCAGGCAATCAATATCTGCACTCATTTAAATAAAGGCCCTCAGATTTGCCTTTGTACAATATTCTATTGATTTGGTAATTGAAGCGCAAATTTCAAGTGTAATACCTAATGTGTGCTTTACACACTCTGGTGGATAAATGGTAATAAATGCCCCAATGAGTATAACACAGGCCAGTTGGGATTAATGCAACAACAAGTGCAATT
Source organism: Ophioderma brevispina (assembly GCA_023653785.1). NCBI lineage: Eukaryota > Metazoa > Echinodermata > Ophiuroidea > Amphilepidida > Ophiodermatidae > Ophioderma > Ophioderma brevispina. Next base: position 42,205 of record JAMKCH010004068.1, read on the forward strand.
ATATTTTGACTGTTTAGAATTTGTCAAGGTTTGGAATGAACTTGTTTTTAACTATTAACAGGTTTCAATTTAAGTGAAGGTCAAAGGTCAGACTTTTTTGGAACAATTTTCTTTCATGATGAATATTAGTAATTTTGTGCTTCACTGTGGAGAATAAATGAAACAAACAAGAAAGTGTTTTGCTTATCTCGTTTTTCTGGATCCTGGTTTGTGAATTACACTGTTAACATGTTTACTCATCTTCTATGGTTTACTGTACTAAATTGGTACACGCTGCATTTCGGGAGCCCTCTAAAAATGAGGCCATAACTTGAAAATAAAATGCGTAAATCTCAGGAATTTTGACATGGTGATTAAGAAGTAATTATTGTTAATATAAAGTATAATAATATTATAAAAAGATTACAAATAGTTTTAATATTTTTTGATTCATCGGGGAACAATCATTTTGACTCACACTGTATACAGCGGCGGATTTAAGGAAAAGAGCCCTGTCAGTAGCTTAAGGTGGGGACCCTTTAGCGTCACAAAGCGACGCAATGTCGCACTTTAGTGCGACTAGAGATTATCTGAGGGGGCCCTCAGAGCAATATTTTAGGGGGCCCTGTCAGCAGCTGCTGACACTGCTAACTCTTAAAATCTTGGCCCTTTAGCGTCACAGTGCGACGCAATGGCTCACTTTAGTGCGACTACGTGTGTCCGGGGGGCCTGAGAGCAATATTTTAGGGTGCCCGGCCAGCGCTGCTGATACTGCTAACTCTTAAATCTGCCACTTTAGCGTCACAATGCGACGCAATGACGAACTTTATGCGACTAAGGTGTGACCGAGGGGGCCCTGAGAGCAATATTTTCCCTTAGGGGTCCTGTCGCGCTGCTGACACTGCTAACTCTTAAAATCTTGACCCTTTAGCGTCACAATGCGACGCAGACGCACTTTAGTGCGACTAGGGGTTGTCCGAGGGGCCCTGAGAGCAATATTTTAGGAGGCCCTGTCAGCAGCTGCTGACACTGCCAACTCTTAAAATCTTGGCCCTTTAGCGTCACAATGCGACGCAATGACGCACTTTAGTGCGACTAGGGGTTGTCCGAGGGGCCCTGAGAGCAATATTTTAGGGGGCCCTGTCAGCAGCTGCTGACACTGCTAACTCTTAAATCTGCCACTTTAGCGTCACAATGCGACGCAATGACGCACTTTAGTGCGACTAGGGGTTGTCCGAGGGGCCCTGAGAGCAATATCTTAGGGGGCCCTGTCAGCAGCTGCTGACACTGCTAACTCTTAAAATCTTGACCCTTTAGCGTCACAATGCGACGCAATGACGCACTTTAGTGCGACTAGGGGTTGTCCGAGGGGGCCCTGAGAGCAATATTTTAGGAGGCCCTGTCAGCAGCTGCTGACACTGCTAACTCTTAAAATCTTGGCCCTTTAGCGTCACAATGCGACGCAATGACGCACTTTAGTGCGACTAGGGGTTGTCCGAGGGGGCCCTGAGAGCAATATTTTAGGAGGCCCTGTCAGCAGCTGCTGACACTGCTAACTCTTAAAATCTTGGCCCTTTAGCGTCACAATGCGACGCAATGACGCACTTTAGTGCGACTAGGGGTTGTCCGAGGGGCCCTGAGAGCAATATTTTAGGGGGCCCTGTCACAGCTGCTGACACTGCTAACTCTTAAATCTGCCACTGCACGTATGCATAATTCGCTTGCATATTGGGCATGTAGTTTTGGCATATCGATTGCTGGTTTTGACAATCATCCTAGTTTAGCCAACAACGGATTTAAACTGGAATTCGCCAAATAAAGCGTAAATAGAGCAGGAGCAAGGACTTGGTCAAACATCATCGTCCATGTCCCACTACATCTCAGCTTTGACACCTTTGGTAGTTAGTATGGACCCTATACATCAATGCAAGATAGTTAGTGGTGTCAAATTGCGGTGTCACTTTTTTCAATAGGGGCCAATTTAAGTTTACACAGGGGTCAAACGTTTAAATTAAATTTACTCCAATCACGTTGAAATGTATGCCATATTGTCCGTCTAGTCATAAGGATTACAAAAATGTATAGTTTGTACCATCTATGACCATTTTTTTTTTTTTTAATTTTGGGGTAAAAATGGCTAAAAGTGCAAAAAGGTCAATTCTATTTGTACAGGGGTCAAAGTCAGAAGTTGCTCCAATTTTGGTAAAACATGAAACAAATTGTTCTTCTAGCTTAATGTGTCAAAGTAAGGAATAGTTTGTAGCATCTGCAATGCATAGTTATCATGCTATGTGACAAAATAGGTCATGGGGCAACACAATCCAATTGGCATTGACCTCTTTGACCTTTATCTCGGTAAGTAAACAATTAACATACCAAAACTATACTTTTCGGGAGTCCTCATTCCTCATGCAATAATTTGCAAGCATTTAAAATATAATCAGAGTAACTTTCAATGTTGACCCCTGTACAAATTGAGTTTGACCTTTTTTGCACTTTTAGCCATTTTACCCAATAACTCTAAAACCAATGGTCATAGATGGTACAAACTATACATTTTTGGAATCCTTGTGACTAGACGGACAATATGACGTACATTTCAACATGATTGGAGTAATTTAAAAGTTTGACCACTGTGCAAACTTAAAATGACCTCTATTGAAAAAGTGACACCACAATTTGAAACCACTAACTACCTTGCATTGATGTAGAGGGTCCATACTAACTACCAAAGGTGTCAAAGCTGAGATGTAGTCGGGCATGAACGAACTCCTTAAATAAGGACCCTATGATATTCTGCTCCTGTTCTAAAAGTGACGATTTAATTTAAGAAGTTTGAATCAAAGTAACATACCACTGATGTGGTCTCAAAATATTGATGGATTATTTTATTTACCAAAATGAAACCCAACCCCTTCTATGAAACAAGCCCGTATAGTCTTTATCTTCCGTCATTCTTTCGAGCATGCACGAATAGAGTGAATAAATGAATATTAACAGAAAGACGATTGCTTACGTGTTTCGCAACTATCACCTTTGTAACCAGGCGGACACCAACATGTATTGTTATATTCAAGACAGATCCCGCCATTCTTACACAACTGGTGACACAACACTGAAAAACCAAAGCAATAATAATAATAATAATAGTAATAATAATAAACTCTAACATGATAGTTAGGGGGAAGGTTTTAGTTCATTAGGTTATAACTAGCGCTTATAGTTATTTAAATTAATTAATATTCATATCCTTTGTTAGTCTAGTGGAATATCCTTCATTTGCATAAATTAATATTCATATTCTTTTGTTATCCAAAATGGAATAAACCGCAATACAAAGGGAGGCGTTAGGGGGAATGCATATTTCGCCCTAACGCCGTAATGAGTGGATAACAAAAGCCAATTTCCACAGGATACAGATATAATTACCATAACAATAATATAATTTACCTTAGAATGACACTTAGGGGGGAAATTTGAATTATTCATTAGGTTATAATGAGCTCATATTATTATTTAGATTAATTAATATTCATATCCTTTGTTAGTGTAGTGGATTATCTTTAATTTGCATAAATTAATATTCATATCCTTTGACGGAATAAAGCACAAACGATAACGTTATTGGGAAACGAAATTTCCCCGTAACGTATTAATTAGTGCAAAAGAATAGCGAATTTCCACCAACCCACACATAAGCTTATAATATTAATAATAATAATAATAATAATAATAATGATAATAATAATAATAATAATAATAATAATGATAATAATAATAATAATATAATAATAATAATAATAATGATAATATATAAAGATGAATAGATTTCCTTAATTTTGAATACTGGCTGTCTTTAGCGAGTTTCAAATTTCCAATATTTTGAATAAATTTGCATAAATCACATTACTTTTTCATACATTCCTGCATAATCAATTATGCGGATTTTTCCCTAACGCACATAATAGAAAAATGACAGCTGTCTAAATAAAAATGGGAACCATCCTAATACCTTTAGATTGATTCTTATCAATCAAACGTAATCATATTTTATTCCAACTTAATGAAATATTTCCTGTTTCTTTGTTAGTGTTTGGAAACTTACATTTTAAGCAACATTTTTGTGTTTGTTTGGTTTTCATATTATTTCGATTTGTGTTTGTGTGTTTTAAATCTTTATCTTTTTTAACTTTTTGGTCTACATTGTTCGATGAAGGTGTAACTGATTGCCCTTCTTATCGAACTCTTAACAAAAGAAGGGACATGGTGTGATATCAGAGGAAAGTAAAAAATAAAACCAAAAACATAATCAGCTCTAGTAAAACATATGTGAATTTATTGTCGTCCACGACAGAAAATTCTAAATCATCTTACTGTCACATAAAGATGGCGTTTAAGGCTTATTTACTTCAGGTGTGATTTAATACACTGAAAAGCATTCTGGATATAAATCAATTGCACATATCCTATTAAACATAATTTTAACAGCAACTTAACGAACCTATAATAAATATCTTAAACTTTAAACTTTATTCATTAAATTATTTATAAAGAAGACATGAAAGCCGCATTTATCTTGATTAAAGAGACACGATGACATTTCCAGAGAGAAGCGCCCCCATTTTTTTTCGAACCCCGACTTCTTGCATATTTGAATGCTTACCAATAGATTCAAATTTTCAATTTTTCAATTTATTCAGCATAACATATCGTACGTGACAGAAATGTATAATATATATATATTAGATCACACCTGAAGTGAATTAGCCAAATACGCCACCTTTATGTGATAAGATAGTATTTTCTAAATAGGAGGACCATAGCTATCCATTGGTTCCAAAATCAAATATATGTGATATTTCCATGTCGTACTAGGCATGCACTAGGTACTTCTCTCCCGAAGTTGGTGGTTGTCACCCCCTATTTATCAGTTTGGGATCACCCTGTTTCTTACCTATACACCGGTGAATGATTGTTTTTGCATGAAAAAGGATACGTAAAATGTCAATTGACAATTACATTAAATAATTTTGCACCAAAAGGAAGGTTTTATCTGAAGGGTTAACTAACCCCTTCGGATAAACAGAGTTGAACCTTGGTCTAAAATAGCAGCTTAATTAAGTCTCGAGTATAATATTTGTTGCCTTATCAGGTAAAACTGTGTCCCACAACGCCTGCAATGACAACTCGATTCCTGTAAGTTTATTTATTTCTGTATTTCCGAAAAAGAATTAATGGCATAGAAGAAATTTCTTCGAATGCATTATAGTTCGTTAGACTTATTACTGCCATTTAGTGGTATACTAAACGGTTTCACAAGTTGTTCCTGTGTAAAGTCCGCTGCACAAAAAGGTGTTGGGTGGGATGCAACGCAGGCGTGCCTCCGTTAACGTGGCAGGGGGGGCAGGATCAAAAGGGCTGTGACATATTAGGACAACGATATGAATACGTTTGGCCTCTTAAATCGTTTTTGAAATTGATCAAGGACCAGCGTTAACAAAAGTGCACAACACACATACACACAAAGCGGCGCCCCACTCTTTCACAAAACACACGCTAGTACACCACACACACAAACACACATGACACACACACAGGTCGATTGTAATCATTTTTTAAAGGCACTATCGTGATTTGCTAAATATAAATATAAAAAATCATTAAAAATCTGATTTTTTGTACAAGTATAAATTCTAAGACCACAAACAAAATCTCCCACAGATGGTCGTAAATTCACACACACACCACACACAACACGGGCGCAAACATAAATGTATGTGTGCATGTGTTGTGTGGTTGTGCTTTGTATGGTGATATGTCTGTATGTGTGTGTATGTTATTAATCACATACCTGATTCACAGCTATCACCAGTGAAACCAAAGGACAGAGGCAAATATCCGGTCCAATGCAAACTCCATTAACACAGCCCGATCACATAGTTCTGAATAGAAGACGTCGAATATCAGCGGAAACAGGGGGAAAAATCCTTCAATATTCTTTAAAACATTATTTTACCGGTAAATGACATTTTAAACAATAATGCTTAACCATAACGAGAACAAAAACATTGCTCTCTTAATTAACATACCGTCATCATCTTTGATCAATACAGTGGTACTACATGTAACGACGCCATCAATTTCAATGTCCACCCACCCTTACAATACTCTGTTGGTTCCAGGTTTCGTCGACTTGTTCAATGTCTATCTGTGTCGTGGATTCCCCAGGGGGAATTGAATTATGGAAGATCAGAGCTATGAAACTAGTATGGCGATTGAGGCTTTCAAGTCAGCGTATACCCCTATAGACAAAAAGTATTCTCTAAAAAAAAACTAAAAAACGTGTAGAGTCAGGGCATTCAGGACATTTTTGTGAGACCACGTTTGGCATAGTAAATCTCAACAAGTTCTTTATTAGAGCAGGAGAGAATATCATCGGGGACCTTATTTAAGGAGTTCGTGTACCTCCCCCACACAGAAAAGGTTTAACACCTTTGCCTTTGATGTAGATGGATCCTCTACATCAATGCTAGGTACAGGGTTAGTAATCTCAAATGTGGTATCACTTTTTCAATAGGGGCCAATTTAAAGGTGCTCAGAGATTGAGACAAGGAGAGAGCACGAACGATGAGATGGAAGAGACGAGAGTAGAGATAGGAAGAGATCTGATCGATGAGACGAGAGATCGAGATGATGGGACGATTCCTAGAGAGATGAGAGTAGCAGTGAGACCCCTGAGAGATGAGACCTCTACGTTATACTATTATATATATATATATTATATAATATATTATTGTTGTGAAAGTAATAAAAATAGTCACTAGAACTTAAGATACTCGCCTAAATGCTCCAATTCCAAAGTAAGAGAAGAGTCGGAATTGGATTTTTTCGTTTTGATGCAGTACACATTTATGTGCAGTTATAGCAGTGCCCACTAGGATACCTGTATAACAAAAATTTCCGGATCCGAAATTTTAAACAAAGTTGTGATTTTTTTTATGAAGGACTTCGATTTGAGCTTAGTTATTTCACGCAGCTATATTATGTGGACAAGCTTAGTTATATGTAATAAAAACACATTGTTTGAAAATTGAGGGCGCCCTCCCGGAAAATCTCTGATTGAAAAGGTTAGTTTAAATTATCAGAAATTCCAAGATCTTGCCTAATTCTTCTTTACTGCGATGCTCTGCCCCCCCCCCCCGGCTTCCTCTAAGACCATGAAGATAGATGGGGATGGTCCTGCACATACACTTCACTCTTTAATAATCCCTAGGGCCGAAGCGAGCGGAAGTCAAATTGGGGTCTTCGCAACAGAATAAACCGCGTCTTTGCAAGCATTTGAACGGACAAGAATATTTCGAAGTCGATTATTGAAATGGAAAAGAGAACGCAAAGCCTGCATCCGTTGTCATGGTCTTAGAGGCAGGCAACTTCCCCAAGTGGGGAGGGAGGGGTGGGGGGGCAAAGAGCGCGTAAAGAAGAATGAGGCAAGATATTGAAATTTCTAATAATTGACTAAAACTTTTCAATAATCAGAGCGTGACTTGTCGAACAAAAAACAAAAGAAGCCATAAAACAAAAGAATGAGCTTGGAGAATATTGTCTAAAGAATACTGAAACAGTAACAATCCGTGGATAAAATGAAAAAGTGGTACAAATTTGAAATCGGCCATAACTCAGTCAATATGTCTCCTTTTGGAAAGATTTTTCGGTGTCGGAAACCTAAAGAAACGCCCTTTTCAGATGTGTATAAATTTGTATGGTTTACTCTTTTCTTTTCGAGAAATAGAGTGCGCTTTGAGAGGGTTTCCTTTTTTTGAGACACCCGGTATATTGCAAAGAATTCATGACAATGGTATCAATAATCGGAAATCCATTATAAAGCTCCACTCCAACCCCACGAAGACATGTTTGGCATATTTGCTATTGAATTATATATGATATATTTTCCTTTTTATAAGCTATATTCGCTTTAAATTAAGCAGACAGTTTCTCCTTCACATCCATCGCGTTTTACTATAAAGATAACTTGATAAAATACTTAGTAACACAATAAACCACACACGGTCGGCACGGCCACGTGAACCTACTTATATCTGACGTATCTTGCAAGTATCCTTTCTTTACTATAGTCAAAGTAACAGAATCATCTCCTTCTGAAACTACGTACGTTCTGCTCTCAAAGCAATATCGCACTGAAAAAATAATAAACAAAAACAAAAATGGCAACAAACCGAGGCATTTGTGTATTGAGTATTTCTGTTTTTTTCTCCTTAATATGACGTCCGTTAGTGTTTTTATTCTAATCTTTGCATAGGTATCAGGCGCGGATCTAGGGAGGGGGCGGAGGGGGCGCGCGCCTCCCAGTAACTCCGCAAAATCTTGCAAAATCAGCCCGTTTTGGACAAGTTTAAGCTTTTTAGCCACCGGGTAATTTTGACGTTTTTTTTCAAATCCTGGATCCGCCCCTGGGTATGTACAAAATAATGTTTGAAGTGATTAGATACAGACGTCTGAGTGAAGTGCTGCCTCATTGCATGGCAAACGTTTTTCTCTTCATTGGCGATGAGGTAGGGTTTATCTTAAATACCATAATGAACACTGTTAGGGATTGTGGAAGCAGTAACGTCTAGATTTTGATTACCAACGTAGAGAGGAAGAACAAAATTTACGTTTTGTTTGGTCGCTAAGAAGGGAATACTCTTTAGTCCATTTTCCTTTCGACGTAACCTCAACGAAGATTAATACCTGCAAATCCTAAAATGTAGACATGATTCTATTAACCAGAACATGGCTAGTTATTACCGACAGAAAAGAAAAAATACAGTTTCAACGTGGTATGTGGGTACAAGAATGTGCAGGATCGGAAGGTCTTGCAGAATTGTCGGACATTGTTGCATTTGTGTTGATTCACAGAGTGCAATGGTCACACGATCTCCTGATCTTATACCGCTGGATGCTACGCGCCAATTTGACGAAGCATTTAATCGGCATACAGAGCCAGATGAATATTGTCTATGTTGTTGTGCCGAAATACCCGGCTGCCGAAATACCCGGTGCCGAATTTACCTACTTTCGGCAGTGCCGAAGTACCGGGGCATTCGGCAGAGGAGAAGGGAAGTGGAAAATAACGTGCTGTTGATGTGTAGAGCACGTGTTTACGCATTTTTCGTGATTTTATGGACAATTCTACAATGAAACTCATTAAAAATCAGGCTTTTGGCATTTAGGAACAAGCATGTATGTAATAGTACACGTAAATACGATCTTGTAACGCCAAAAGCACCCACATAGACCCCCATTAAGAGTCCCGCGTTCATTTAGCAAGCCTGGTAGCCGAATTCGGAAAGAATGTATACGTTATAGCATTGATATACATATGGCTCCCATTGTAAAGGTCCCCTTTATTGAGGAAGGTTATTAGGCCGGTTGCAACACTGGTTAGGTTTAGGGTTGGGTTATAGGGCCTATAGGACCTAGGGTTAAGATTAGGGTTAGGAATTAGGTTAGGGTTTGGTTATTGGGGTCCGGTGAGTAGGCCTACAAACATTGGGATTAGACCTATTGTGATTTTCTACTTGACAAATAGGGGTTATGTGATTTTATTTTTTTTTCTGATGGGGGGTCATGCTAAATTTATTATTCAGTAACCCAAGCACCTATCTGCATATCAGCAGTAAATCATATGATGTACCTAATTGTGTGTGTGGGATGGGTGTATGGGTTCTATGCAATAGGGCCTATGTAGGCTAACTTTACATTGGGGTTATGCAATTTTCCAAAACATCTTTCAATTTCTCCGGCGCCCTCCCTTGTAAATAATGAACGGGCCCTAAAATTATTTGTTTAAAGCTAATCTTAGCCTGTCGAACGTGCTGAGTCAACTTAACACCTATTTCCTGTCATCCTGTGTCCGTACAGCCAATTGACATAAGAACTTATTACATCCAACAACCGCACGCTGTAATAAGGATCCCTCTGTGCCGAACTGCTGGGATAACCCATTGTTTCGGCAAGTAACCCTGCCGTTCGGCAGGGTAATGAGGTAGCCCGCATTTTCGGCATGAATAATTGCCGAAACACCGGGCGTTTCGGCAGATACCCCTGCCGTATGGCAAGGTCATCTGCCGAAAGACCGGGCGTTTCGGCATAGCCCGGTATTTCGGCGCAGCAATGTCGAGTAATACTATCATTTCAGGTAAATGAATGACCGTGGCTATATTGAAATACACATTTTATGAGCCACGGGTACTTGCAGATTTCCTCATGTATTGATGAGTACCATCTGCAAGTACCATTTACTTGCAGATGGTACTTGCAGATGTACTTGCAAGTAGATGAGTAAATCTGCAAGTACCACGGGTACTTGCAGATTTCCTCATATTGATTTACATGCCCTGAAACATAAACCCGTCTCTAGATCTTTGTCTCAAGATGGTAAAGATACAATCTCCGTATTAAACTCACATAGAGCAGAGTCTTACCCATGGTGTAACTCTCTACTGTAGGTTCTCTTAGCTACTAAAAATGTGAAAAGAAACTGGAAATTTCGTCAATCGCCAATTTTCATACAAGCTCAAAATAAGACTTGCCCGCCCGTATGACAATCACTATGTGTGCTCCTGGAATACAAGCTTCCAGTGAGACAAAAGTTCGTATATTTGGGGTGGGTAAAGCAGCACTAACTGGTTCATTAATCAGGCAAAAACCTACCAGTCTTTGGGAAGTATATTGGAGATATTTAGTAGATTGAATCGGTGATGAAAAATTAAAAGAATTGACAAGTTTAGAAGGTAGCGGCGGTGCAGAATTCAACACCCCTGACGCTGCACTTGCCATGCTTGCAGTGACTTGTTTTTCCAATGATGTAAAAGTGACTCCAATGCCGGAAAATTCCAGTGTACTGCTTGTATAACACTGCAAGAGTGAAGTAATAGTTTTACATTTAAACCACCTTTGCATTTAGGTAGTATAAAATTTTGTTAAATACTGACCTAATGTAGATGGACACTAAGTCTAGACAGAAAAGGAATACTTAAACAACTTGGAATAAAGACAGCAGAGCACATAGGCCTATTCTGTTTCTGTGTTTTTGTGTCGTCTGCAAAATTGCAGAAGGCACATACTGATTACTCTGATCGTATGTGTATCTGTGTGTGTACCCCGGGGTGTGTACCTGTGTGTGTGTGTATCTGTGTGTGTGTCCGTGGTCAAAATGTTAAGGTGGGTCCCATGTGTAGCTCAAGAGTTACTAAATAGGTCTAAAGATCATATTTCCCAATATGTTGTCACATCAAAACAATTTTAAACCAAAGAATGTGTCTTCATTTTACATTTCCTCAGGCTTTCAGCTCTCAGATGTCAAAAATCACAAAATACAGGGTTTTTCATATTTTTTACGGTGAACCCTACCTCCTATTTTCATTTTTTCTGCAGATTATGAAAGCAGGTGTGCTCTTTCATAATTTCCTTGCTGCGGGTATCATAGAAATACTTATAACTCTAGATATGGCCATTTTTCCCCAAAATGTGTTAAAATCATGTTTTTTTAGGAAAAAAATGCCATATCTTGAGGTTATGGGTATTTCTATGTTACCCGCAACCACGCCACTCTCACAAAGTGAAGTATCTCTACGGCAAACTAGTGCAAAGTACAGGTACTCCCTCTACCAGCAGTCTAGAAGACAGTACGTGGGCCCATAGATGGCGCGAAATATTCCAATGTTGTTTACAGATGATAGCGGTACCCGGTAGCTCTTCGCAATTCAACACAATACTATTATATTTTTCCTTTGCCAATATTTATAGAATATACAAAGGCATCCGAGTGTGAGTTTCTGGCAAAATAGGTTGATAAGAACATTGCTTTTTGAAGTTATGTCTAAAATTGCCAAAATTCCCCATTGAATTTACATACAAAGTTAAACATTCAAGGAACCATATCAAAAATTCATTTGTCACCAAATGCGTGCCAGAATTGTTTTGAGCAGCCAAAATGGCCATAGAATCTACTCGTTTAAATAGAGATTTGTATAGTGTTTATTTAATTGAAAATTCAGTGGTTATGAATTGAGGCTTTCATTGCTTTAAATCCACTGTCAGCGATTTCTTCAAAATGTAAACAAATGCGTCCCTATTTTTCATAAAAGTCCATATTTTTTTCCTGTTGTGTTGAAAGTTGTTCTAGTAGAGTCCCCTGTGAGTGGCTAGGCTTAACAGGTCGTATTTGTTAAGAATTTGCGATTTTTTTATGCATTGTAAAACACTTCCGTTTACAGCTTAAGCAAAAATTACTCTCAAATTGTGATTAAACGCGTTCTAATTATGATTATTTTGTCCAGAGCACCGTCTTTTGTGTTGTCTGTCAATCGTGTATGACGATTTTTTTTTGCAAAATGTATTTAGTTTTTGGAACATTTTCGGTTTTTTTTTACTTCCAGGGAAAGTCTATTTTCGGGCCTGATTGTCCTTCTGGACTTTTCCTCCATATTGTTGTTTCTGTCATGTATGTAGATTGCTTTTTAATGTTATTTGATTATTGTATGTATATGGAAATTGATTGACTGATTGATTGTTTACTAATAAAAGTCGGTATCCGATTTTATTAGAACAAACAGCCGTAATGGCATTTTCAAGCCCACTTTAAAAATAATGCTTTAGTGTCTGTTTGTCACAAAGAACATAATATAAGTGGTTTTATTTACCTAAACTAGTAATTTAGAGACAAAAAGAACATTTGAAATTTGGAAAAAATGACTGTAGTGCTTTAAACCCAGTGTGTTAAAGGTGCAACGAGAGATTTCACAAATAACAGTGTCAGATAAAATGTGAAAATTCTGATTTTGGCACTGGTGCTAAGCTTTATAATCAAATCGATGAGAACTGTTTTCTTGGTACAAAATGGTGTGAAATTTCTAATTTTCGTCATAGGAGCAAATACGAAATTCAGCCGAACCTAGGGTTTCTATGAAATATAAAAGCATATACAATCGCCTTTTGTTTTTCATTTTAAGGTTATTTCTCTGTAACCATTAAGGGGAGCCTTCTGAGGCATCTAAGCCTAAAAAAAAACAATTTGGAAAAATCCTACAATCATACAGAAATATGATGACTTGAACTCTCTCGTTGCAACCTTTAATACTAACACCACTAACAAGGCTAAATTGAGTAAGCCTTGGTAATAGCCGGTGTGTTAGGAGATATGGTCCGGCAGTCCTCACAGTCCCGGGACAATGGTGAACACTAGGGCAAACGATTCAGTTGACTCTTCACGTAATATTATCTCACGCTTTATCCGTTGTCGTCTATCATGGAGCCCGGACTATTTTTCCTGCCGGACCATATCTCCTTTTCACCCCGGTGCCTGGCTGGTTATAGTCTTTTTCATTTCAATTGTTTAAAGGTCCATGGCCCCGATCGCTAATAGCCTAGCCTCGTCCCCAGGACCCCAAATCGTACCGGAATGGTCACCATTTTTGGTATCAGAAAAAGCTACTAATTTTTCCTCATTACCCTTTGAATCTTAGGGCTAAAGGATGTTAGATTTGAAGTTATGGCGAAAATAGCCCCATTTTGGGGTCCGACAATATTAATTTTGACACAGCACTCTATGGGGCTTACAAAATTACGGTTTTTTAGGTCTCACTCAAAACGGATTGAAATATCGGCGCGAAAATTACAGATGGAGTTTTGGGGTGAAGTCCATCCTATCCAAGATGAAACTTCTGTAACTGAATCGGCCCTCCCCCTTTAAGTTTGACAATGATAATTTTTATTTTTTCATGCTTTTGATTTTTGTCTATTAAATGGCAAAATCAACGTTCCATTACGGCACTACAGCCCGTGAAAATCAACTTCTCTGCCTTGCGGCTTGGGTATTGTTTTTCAAAGTCCTAAAATATAATAATAAGTACATACCCCCTTTTCTTGAGTTGGTCACCAGCGATTAACACGAACGTTGTTTGTTTAGGGAGGCTTGTGTGTGGTGTGTGTGTGTGGTGTTGGTTGTTTGTGTGTGTGTGTGGTTTGGTTGTGTGTGCGTGTGTGTGTGTCGCTGTGTGTTGTGTGTTTTTTTGAGGTGTGTGTGTGTGATGTTCGCGGCGTAGGTACAGACTAACTTATATGAAAAAAAAATAAAAATACTCTTTTAAGTTTAGTTCCTTGATTACGAGAAAGTAAGCTTGAATTGTCTTATTCTGATCCTTTTGTCTTGATTCTTTTTGAACTGGTTCATTGAGGACCCGGGGATTCTCATGAGCACATAGTGACCAAGTACTGCTTTACCAAATGTACTGCGATTAAGATAGAAATTTTTTTATTGAGGCTCACCGTCGTCATCATCAATCCAAACTGTTGCTGTGCTGATTTTTCATTGTCTGAAACAAGTGCCAATTCAAACGACTCTTGTTTTTCTACTATGGAGTCTTCTTCGGTAGTAATTGTGATTGGATCCGATTTATCGTCGCCTAAAAGTAATAGCAAACACAACGCACCAATTACAATGAAAGTTTTACGTATTAAGGGCAGTTATATATCGAGGGTTGACAAACGAAGACGTAACTCGCACTGAAGAAATATTAAAGAATGTTCTTGAATCTGCTGTCTACCGCTTTTGAGAATTGGGATGTTTTAATATTTTTAATTTTTGAACCTTTGAACAAAGAATTTCTATTCATCTCATAAAGCTCATATATGGTAATTGAATCAACATTATATTAACAAAGAACAATTTTAATTATGAACAGCAGAATTTCTTTAATATTTCTTTCAGTGCTGAGTTACGTCCTTCTGTTTGTCAACCCTCGATATTTCACTTCAACTCAAAGATCTAAGAACGCATATGCTGCAGTCGCATTACAATTGATTTTTGTCTGCAGTCAAGCATAGACACTGTGTATTTTGAAAAAATTATCTTGTGACTTTGAATGATATGAAGACAGTTCAACTTTGTCTATAGATAGCTTGACGATTACCGCCAAGTTTTATGAATTTTGAATTCCATATTTGTCAGAAACACTGGTCCTTGAAATTTTTATAACATTGCTTTCTGCCTTATCTATTTTCCCTGTCATTGTGAAAATAATTTTGCCCAACAAAGGTACATTGTCATTTATGTGCAAAAAAAACGTTTATTAAGTGTCCCAAACATTACTTTTGGAATATCGTGGAAGCATCTGTACATGCTTAAAAATGTTTGGCACATCTTTTTGAACATGAAAAACTAACGAGGTATTTGGCTTTCGATCAGACTAGTCTTTTGGACGTAGCGGTGAAATGCCTTTGATTGTTAAAAAACTACATTTTCAACATGCTGAATCATTAAATACAGATACTCATAAAGGTACACTTCCAAAATATCGGGCAAACTATATGCCTAAAGATTTGGTCTAACATGAACTCACTAAGTTGCTATGGAAAAGCTTACCAACATATAGGTCTTAGTTTTCTTAATTGGGCAAAGTTTACACACATTGCGGTCATTTTGCCCAGTTAAAGGTGCAACAAGATATTTTGAGACACCCAAATATTGTGTCATAAGAGTAATTTCATATAGTAGACACTCAATATATTTCTTACCTTGTATTTCGCTACAAAATGTCTTAAAAGAGAGAAAGAAAGTGATTTTGTTTTGCTTATATTTCAATATAAAAAATAAAGGCTGAATTTCGTATTTGCGCCTATACAAAATTAGAAATTTCATAATTTTGTACCAAAGAAACATTCTGATGGAAAGCTTTACATCGGGGCAACAATCAGTACTTTCGATTTTTTTTAGGACACCGGATATGTGAAATCTCTTGTTGCACCTTTAATGTGATTAAACATTTAGGGAGTTCATGTTTCACCAATCGATATATCATATCAAGTTTTCATATCATGTTGTTTGATCATAGTAGTATTTTGGACGTAGCGTTAACAAAGCTGGCTGAGTGTTATAGATTAACCGTCTGACCACTCCCAAAAGATATACACCCCTGAAAATTTTTGTAATTAAGAAAATACTGGTCCACAAAGAGCGACACAAATTTTGTATTATAGAAATAAACACTTGTAAAGTTGAACTCACCATTGCGAAATGTAATCAACTCATTAGTTTTTCCTGTGTAATCATTAGGAGACTGGGCATCGATGTCGCTGGTTTGCAAACCTTGGTTAAGGGAATTAAACGTTGGTTAGCATTCTTTTCATAGACTCATTTCAACAGTTGGGTGCCCAAGCTATAAAAGCACCTTCTGTAAGTGCCCAAGGAGGGAGGTTCCTAGGGACCCAACCGAGATAACTAGATTTCCGTGGGAGTTTGATCACGAAACTAAGTAAATTGGGTTAATGTAAGAATCACATATAATAATAAAAATGAAAATCCTAACTTTGACCTTTGACCTATGGTAAATTGAAATTGTCACTCTCGTGGCTCGTATAATTTCCACCCTCAGCAACTCTAAAATAAGATTTTGAACAAAAAATAATCTACTCTATAATAAGCAATTCAACCAATTTTAGCACAATATAGCAAATTTATACCATGCATCCTGTATGTTTTTTTCAGAAAGTTCAAATTCACCTTGGTCTCTCCCATAGACTTACACAGTTAAGACCACGGTCATGACAAAATCAAAATTGATGCTATATAAAAATATAAACATATAAAGTATTTTCAATAATTGATTAATTTGCCTCCCAAGGTATACATTTAAATCCCAATATTTAATTACTTTATGTTTTAATTAGAAAAATACCTTTTTTTTAATCCCGTTGGTACCCAAGGGGGTCCTAGGGACCCAACGTAATTATGCTAATGAAACAGTGGGCGGATTTAATTTTTTGGAGAACAAAAACCTCGTTGAAAATTCCATTGTGTAATGTAGAAAACGCAAAATATCAAATGCTGGGTAGCATGCTGAAGTACTTAAGGCCCTATATCTATATACCTTGGACATTTAAAGCTGCAAAACTTACTGACTGAAGCACCATTTTCAAGATTTCCCTTTCTACAGACTTGGATTGTAATTGCATTACCCTCCACTGCTTTGTAGTGATTCATGTCGAAAGTAAACAAACCGGAAGTAGGAACGGTTGGTTCTGTATAGGTTAAATTATAGTGAAAGTCAGACTTATTAAGGAGAAGTAGAAAATTGCTTAGGGATTCACACCAGTAAATAACATGAGAAACAGGTAAGTCCAACCCCCACTGCAAATGAGGTGGTTTTTTTTGTGACCCTCGCCTAAGTACTAAGTATACCATAAAAACTGAGAGAAATGTCGAGATCTGGGTTGCAAATCATGGTTTCTATCAATATTAAGTATAAAATCTGTAGGAATATCAAAAAAAGGTTGTCATTGATATGTTATTTTGATCCGACAAACCAATTTTAACCGTATTCTTACTGGGAACATCTGACTGAAAAAGTGCTGTGACCTCCATCAGGGTCCACGGTGCATGCTAGTCTTCGCGGTCCAGTAGTTCGAAAATTTTGGGGATAACAACCCTAATTTCATGATTGATTGGGTAGGAGATATGATGATCTTCAAGCAGAATGTTAGCTTTAAGGTCTGAGATGTTCCATTGAGGAGAAAATGACGTTTTCATCTCGCCCATTTTTTGTCAGGAAAACCGATGGGCAAGGATTTAGTGGTGTGACTATACGAGCTGTGTAGCGCAGCGAAAATCGTTTTGTGATCCCCACCTCCCACCTGCACCTCGGTATCAATTTGATCTTGTCAACTTGTTTTCCAAACACTGGTGATACTAAGCATACCCTGGCCTAGTGTTGTCTATGCAGAGCGGGGGGTCAGCGGAGACCCTGCTAGACGAGGCAATGCAAGGTAAGTGTGCATGGAGCTGTAAAACACTAGGCTGGCTGAAGTTTGTGCATTGTGTAAGCGATGTCAAATGACCGATCTAATGTTCAAAATTCAGCAGGCTGGCGTTGCGCAGCTTTTAGCGGTTAATGCCCACCCATATGGATAAAGATAGGCATGACAACTTTTGTGATGTACATGCCGGTTTTTACCAATGATGGCAGCTCTTCTTGTTATCCAGAAGTGAAGCTATGTGGATATCATGTTAAATTGAAAATGTTTGTCAGCTATAATAGGACTTTCTTTGGTGTGACTGACCTACTGACAGGCATCCTCCCCCCCCCCGAGTAAACCCCCTCGCCGAGTAAACCCCCTCCCTGAGTAGCCCCTCCTTCATTCTTAAAGGCCAGGTGCTATAAAGAGCAAAGAGTAAGTTCTTTTCTTTCTGATATATGCTTTAAAGCAATGGAAAACAGAAATAGTGTTTTTGATGAGCCCTATCTAAGATCTTCAGGAGATAGTAGACGGATGGATTATTTTAGGACCATAATACTATTTTGTTGCTCACTTAATTACAAAAAAAATATTCTCATGAATGATTACCCAACATGTGAAGGAGGTTTCAAATAGACAAGAATGCATTAAGTACAAATCTGGGAGCCTCTTATAGGATTCACACCAGTAAAAATAAAACGAAGAAAAGAAGTCCAGCCCCACTGCAAAAGAGGTGGTTTTTTTTTTGTGACCCTCGCCTAAGTATACCATTACCCCCCCCCCCAAAACGGAGAAAATGTCGAGATCTGGGTTGCAAATCATGGTTTCTATCAATATAGTATAAAATCTGTAGGAATATCAAAAAAAAAAAAGGTTGTCATTGATATGTTATTTTGATCCGACAAACCAATTTTAAACCGTATTATTACAGGGAACATCTGACTAAAAAAGTGCTGTGACCTCCAGGGTCCAGGGCATGCTGGTCTTCGGGTCCAGTAGTCGAAAAGTTTGGGGGATAAGACCTACTTTTATGATTGATTGGGTAGGAGATATGATGAGCATCTTCAAGCAGAATGTTAGCTTTAAGGTCTGAGATGTTCCAGAGGAGAAAATGACGTTTTCATCTCGCCCATTTTGTACAGGAACGAATGGACCAGGATTTAGTGGTGTGAAACCTAGTAATAAGAAACAGGTTTATCTTAGAAAACATTTATTTAAAAAGCTACGCGATTGGATTTTGGTTTTCTTTCTTTGGTTATTATGTATGTGTTTAATTTTCGACACTGTGCGTGTCTTCAACAGGCTTTATTGCTAAATATGACACCACTGACCAGGCGTTGGCGGCCAAGCTTCATTATAGCGCAAAACTGCCGAACGAGTCATTGAACGAGCCTGAACAGTGACCGGAATTTGAAGTCACTGTGTGCGCGTTTATAAATAGATCAGTGAGTGGCGAGTGGGAATTCCCGTACGAGCCGCGACGCTTGCTTAGTCGGTGGTGATAATTGTGCTGTTCCAAAACTATCATCAAATCGTTTTTAAAGACCGGACATGAGAGGTTTGCTACATGCAGGTCAACGAATCATTCCACGGTGGTGCATAGGCTACCTGGTACGGCCTGTTACATGGTCCGCAGCTATAAATAGCGGTGACCCTGTGATTGAACCTGAGGTCCAAACGAGCCCTCGTTCAAATGAATAAATTACAACACTGGATTTGAGTCTTCCACCAACGGATTTTGAGTGGAACATACTGTATTAAACAGATTGTCGACGTTAAATTTTTTGTCAAGTTTTCGTAATTACGTGCTAAAAAACCTATGGAACGACGGCAAAAACGACGCTATCTTGCCGCCCCCCCCCCCCCACACTGACCTGATTAACAACAAATAAGAATACGCAAGTACTGCATGGACACGAGGTAGGGGCGTGCGTAAAACGCGAGCGTAACCGGGTAGGTCGATGTAAATGAGAGGGAAGAGCCGACAATTTTTAATTAAAGACTAACTGTGAAATGCCTGTGGTAGAAAATAATTGGAGGGGTTAATCAAGGTTCAAACGTTGGGGTGTTGTGTTTAGGTATTAATTCCAAAACGTTCACGGTATTGACGCCGGAATTTTCTCTGATTGCCGAGACATTCAATGACTGTTAGATATATGTCACTGCTTAGTGGTCAGAAGTGAGAAGTGGACGGTTAAGGGTTTTGCTGGTATGACTCTTAAGTGCTTTATACTTGTGATCTATGGTTTGGCGCAACGTTCTCCATGTCCATTTCCCGTTTTCCCCACATATTGAATTTTACAATTTGGTGCATTGGATCACGATAAATTGCCGTTTTTTCGTGGTGCAAGGTGATTTCTTGTCTAATGGTGAAACGTGTTGTAACTCGTGATGTTAGTGAAATTTTTGAAATACTTCGCATTGATTGCAGTTTTTACTGCGGGCTTGCGGAATGGTCGCACCAGATGGTTTGGTTTAGAGATGCTGTGGTACCACTCTTGACATTGGCTCTTACACGAGAGAGAATCTATAGGGACAACAGGAAGGCTTTTTGGAGTCGCGGTTTGGGCCTCGATTGTATACATACCGACGGGACAAACAAAGGCCCTTCCAAATTTCACAAGTAATTTCGTGGAGGTTTGCTTTGCTTTTGTTTTTTGTTTAATGAAATTTCATCAAGAAAGCGAGAAAGGTGTCGTTTTATTTCACACTATTTTACTTACGGAAGTTGCGTAGCTAACCGCAGCTTCAGAAGGTTCATGACACGCCTTCATTATGGCGACTTGATGTTTAAACTTTCTGGCCCTTCAGATTTAAAGTCCGCATAGATGTCCAATACTTCCTTCTAAGGGTTTTCATCAGACGGCGTCAGGGAAATCAAGAGTTGAACGCCTCTGCATTGGCGTATCCCCTCCTCGAGTGGCTGTGATATCTTCTGTGCGAATACTGAAAACCAAAGTTTTAGGATTTACAAGGAAAACTACTACAATGGAAATAGTTTTCCAATATTTTCAGTCTTATGTTCCATACAGCGTGTCCCCAAATATCATAAAATTAATTTTACAATAATTCTTGCAGAGACGTTAATTACTTACTGACTGACTGTGAACTATCAAGGTCTCCTTCTCTAATTATATTGAAACTCGCCATCTTCGCTTCTTCATTAATCACATAGATGCTGCTTGATAATCGGAAAGACACTGCAAATATGAAAAAATCAAGGTTTGCTTCATATGCCGCATATGCATATGCTGATGATACCACAATAATATATTAAAAGCCATAACGAGGGAATCACCGTTTTAGTTCGAAAGAAAGAAGGAAAGAAAGGAAAGAAAAGAAAGAAAGAAAAGAAAGAAAGAAAAGAAAGAAAAGAAAGAAAAGAAAGAAAGAAGGAAGGAAGGAAGGAAGGAAGAAGAAAAAAGAAAGAAGAAGAAGAAAAGAAAGGAAGAAAGGAAGAAAGAAGAAGAAGAAGAAGAAGAAGAAGAAGAAGAAGAAGAAGAAGAAGAAGAAGAAGAAGAAGAAGAAGAAGAAGAAGAAGAAGAAGAAAGAAAGACAGAAAGAAGAAGAAAGAAGGTACAAACAAGACATTTTGAAACGGCAGCACTACCATCAGTAA
Organism: Ophioderma brevispina; assembly: GCA_023653785.1. Classification (NCBI taxonomy): domain Eukaryota; kingdom Metazoa; phylum Echinodermata; class Ophiuroidea; order Amphilepidida; family Ophiodermatidae; genus Ophioderma; species Ophioderma brevispina. Next base: position 63,596 of record JAMKCH010004068.1, read on the forward strand.
ATAGGTATAATAGTACGAGAAATGAAAAATTAACCCAGTTTCCACAAATCCTGGAACCTATGAGGCTTAATCTACATGGCCGACTATGGCAAATGTAGTCACGGGCGATGATGACCTGATTATTCCCGAATTCAAGTGCATCTACCCTACCTAAACAAATTGTTTCAAGTGAAACATATTTTTTTTTAATATCAAAACTATGCTTTTTTAGTCGAAACACTGATATTATGGGCGACAACTATATCTATGGCATAGATGGACTGGTGAAGATATTCCAGAAGTTAAGCTGCTGCAGAAACATAACAGGCAAATAGCAAATCTTGTGAATCCAAACAACAACGAGCCAGTGCTGGTCATTATTATCGATGAATGATAACTATGATGCAAGATTGCAGTGCAAAAATTGTTTGCATGTCTGTAAGTTGTTTATTTTGTTAATTTCGTTTGTTCAAGGTAGCTCAATGGGGTTTGCAAATGATGAAGTATTCTTCCCATAAGCACAGAATATCCGTTGAAAGCATAGTTATATATTTTAGCTTGCTTGAGAATTGCCAAGTGCTGCTCCAAGTTATTGACTTTCAGTTCCTATACGTATGCGCTCTGTACTTAGTCTTTAGGGTTGTTGTCGGAGGACGCTTTGCGGTTGGTGTAGCGGGTTTCAAACGAGCCACCAGTCAATATTAAGTTATGTTTGCATAGCGTTTTTCGTTTTTACAGTGGTATGGTAAAACTTTGGTCAGGGGCCAGGCAGAAGAAAGCTTTTCATCTCAATTTTCAGATGTTCATTTTTTTTTCTTTGGGTAATCAATTCCTAGGTTTTTAAGCGCAAAATTGGATTTTCGATTATGTTCTGTGGAAAATGCCAATTTTGCCGACTCGCAGACTTGATGACGTCATTGTGACACCATACGAGGAATTTTGGTACTTATTTTGGTATCAATGGAAAGAAGAGGACCATAGCTTTCAACTGGTATCAAACTTATAAGCATCGGGTGCTTTATAACGAATTCTCGAGGGGGTGGTACCCCCCCCCCCCTTTTTGGTAAACCGTGTTACAAAAAAAGGCTTGGTAAGACGAGGGTTAATGAAATCACTTCCACAAATTTGAAAAAAATGGATGTTTACATTCTGTAAAAACATTAAAAACAGAGAGTGGCAGTGGTAGAGTGTCAGTGGCAGTGGCATTTGGTGGCAATTCCTGCCACGGAAAATTAAGGTGTTGACATCCCTGCCATAATTTACAGTGTATCCAGCATGTTTTGTGACACAATTCTTAAGTCAGAGTAGGATTCAGACATTGTACTTCAGGCTCGTAGTAAGATATTGATCTGACAAGTGAAAGGCGGATTAGCCAGGATTAACACATATACAATTGCAATGGTCTGTGAGCTGATGAATGCATGCTTTTCAAGTTTGATAAAATGTTGTCAGTAATGTCAGCATCCTTGGCTGCTTGGCTAGCAGCTTACAAGGAAAATAATATTAGTTACTTTCCCTTTTAACCAAATGTAAATACCAAAATTGTTTCCAAATATGTGGAAGTGATTTCAGTAAGGGCCATTTCAATATGTCTGAATATTTTAGGCCATTGTATCCCTTTAAGTGCTACGTATTGTAATTTGTACAACTCAAATTGTCTTTTAGCGTATATAAACGCGTATTCGAAACTGAGGTCATCGAAGTTCTGATTGACTGGAATTCGTGGTTATATAACATGTCAATGCTTTACTTACAAAGAGTAATGTAACTGTAGTCGTGTCCACACGGGGTGTGAAAGGAGATATGGTCCGGCAGGAACCACAGTCCGGGCCCCATAGACGACAACGGAATAAAGCATGAAACTAATGTTGCGTGAAGAGTCAACTGAATCGATTGCCCTATTGTTCACCCTTGTTATCGGACTGTGAGACCGGCGGACCATATCTCCTGCCACACTGGTTCTAACTCTGGTCGGTATTAGCATCGAACTTAAAGTGGCCGTGTGGACGCGCACTGATCGGACCTAAATTCTGTCGGTATTACTATCGGACTTAACTTAAATTTGGTAGTGTGGACGCGCATTTAACGGTATTAGCGCTTAGATCCGACATAACTTTAAGTCCGATAAACTTATTACCGGTACTAGCTGACCGTAAGTGGTCCATGGCAACTGGCATAAAGTTATAAACTTTCACCCAAAGAAGGTTAGAATAATGATTAAAATTAAAAGAAACATGTGAAACATCGTTACTTATCGAAATCTGTTTTATTCATGTACAAGAACCTCTCACAATGACCATTTAAATCATAATTAATGGCAAAATCAATTAATTTTGGTGAAAATGGTACTTTCTGTGACAACCAATACAAAAGTAATGCAATGTCCGTCCGTGATGAAAAAAGTGTCCGTCCGTCATGATTTTCAATTATCAATTTTGGTGAAGATATATTAATTTATTAAGTTTATACCTTTCATTCACATGTAGTGCAGGTCAATATATGCAGTGAGATAGCTCACGTGTTTTTTTCTAATTTCTGACCTGCTACGGAAAAAAACCACTTTTGGTAATTCTTTTTGTCATCACTATTGACACTTTTGCATCAAAAGGCTAACAACCGTGTGACAGAACTGATTTTTCTGTAGAAATATTTTCTAATTTTGTTGGTTTCCTTAGAAAAGTGCACCTTTAAGGTCGGTCCCTAGGTACTTGTCCTTAGTACGATCAAGTGACCGTCAACTGCTATTGTTGCATCTGTGTGTGAATTAATAGTCTATTGCGTTGTCTTCCCTGGTGCAGCTTAAGTCATATTTTATGACTTTCAGTATTGTACTCCTGATTTTGTTCCATGTCTTAAAAATGTTGCATCGATCTACGCCTCATCTGCGAATCTGGGCGGGCACTGAGGTCCATCGCTGTTCAGCCCCACCCTGTCCTTCTAATGGTATTTTTCTTTAAGAGTGTTCCATTGCCAGGGGTTGAACAGCTTATGGATACTGTTTTGTCTCCCTTTCTTACTCCCAATTCTATCCTTACAGCTTGGGAGACGTCGTTGTCCATATGGATCGCTTCTGTGCGTCATTATAGACGTCCTCTAATGAACTGAAGTATCTTTCGATGATTCCTGTTTTTTCTTAGTGCTTTTAACATTTTTTTTTTTAATTTGGTGGAGGTTATTATTTTGACAAGTTGCAAGTTAAGACTAGGGACAAGAAAATTGATTGACATGAGGGCATCAAAAGACCCAATATTTTTGGAAAGTTTTACCACTGTCGCCTAAAGACGCTATTTTGGGGGAAAAATTAAAAATTTCACCCAAAGATACCTATTTTGTTTGGGTGATTTTTTTTTTTTTGGGCAAATTGATCTAGAAAATACACTACATTTTTGGAAAAATTGCATACAATTTTTCACCCGAAAACCCTATTTTTTGGGCATCTTTGCTGTCTCTCACCCAAATAACCCCTATTTGTTTGAGTCCTCAGTCACCGAAGTCCCCGGATTTTGGAAGGCGCCAGCCTTTACAAACCCATATCTTTTCACTACGTGACTCCGCCCCCTCCCTCCCCCCCGTACCCCAGTATACGGCAACGTCCGCGTTATTCCCTAGTAATGGTATTACCACTCAATATACTGACGATACACCATGTCACATACACGTTTACAATCGTGAACAACGATTCAACTTGGCAACCGGGTTTCTTAAATCTGCAGCGACAGTTCGGCTTATACATTAAAGCGTGACTAAAATGATACAAGCAAATCTAACTACCATTAAAACTTAGGGGTGTCCACCTCAGAACAAAACTGTCATCTCTATAGAACATATTCTAGCATCAAATGGGTGACATAATCTTTCGAGGACACCCTCTAGAACTTTTGTAAAAAAATGGTTAAAGTTGCAGCAAATTTCGTATTTTTTGGCATTGCGATGATTAAACTCGTGAGGGATTATGGGTAGTTTGGCAAGTCGAAATTCATCACAGTACAATTAACAACTTTTGATATAGGCCCTAGATTTATAATATGCTCATCTACCAAGGGCACAGTTCAGTGGGCTGTACTTGGATTGACATGAACTGACAGTGTGTGATCTGGGTATCATAATTATATCATACACAAAAAACCAGAGGGTGTGTTTCAAACTAACATACACACTGGTGAAAGTATGGGCTGTGCCATAGGAGGTGATACTTCATTGCCTCATAGAGATATTGGTTATAAAGGCTTGAAGTTACAACATTAAACTGTCCTTCAAACTAACTTACAAGCTACCATATGGGTTATGTTTGGATGTTGTGTGTATTGCCTTGCCAATGAGGACGACTTTGATTGGTACCTCTTGGAAAACGGTTTTCCTAACCTTAATGAAGTACTATCCTGAGAATTTCGAAACCAATCACAGATGACAATCATCACCTTTTGTGTTTTTCAAAAACAACAACTCCTCTTAATTTCCTGTACAAAACTTTAAGCTCATGGGGGCCCTCTTGCCGACAATAAATTTTAATTTGGTGGAGGTTATTATTGTGATAAGGGGCATCAGATGTACCCTATTGCTGGAATAACTAATGTACGGGGAGGCACTCGCATCTTGGAGGTGACCCGCTTATGTAAGGTTGTTAAGAATCCAATTTTCACCACCGCTGTCAACAAAAGACCCCATATATTTTTAAAGTGTTACCCAGAGACCCCATATTTTTGGAAAGTTTTACCACTGTCCCCTAAAGCCCCTATTTTGGGTGAAATTTTGAAAAATTCACCAAAGATCCCTATTTGGCAAAAAGACCACATTTTTGGAACATTTTTGCATACAAATTTGTCACCCGGCCTCACAACCGAGAACATAAACCCTATTTTGATGCATTTTGGCTGTCTCTCACCCAAACCCCTATTTTTTTGAGTCCTTGTCATCGAATTCCCCTGGGTTTGGAAGCGTCAGCCTTACACCCATATCCATTTCATATGTGATTCCTCCCCCTAACCCCCCCCCCCCCCGGCCTCCGGTATACGATACGTCGCGTAATTATTTCCTACTAATGGTGTTACAACACATTACTACTGAACGATACACCATGTCACAATGTACACGTTTACAATCGAACAACGATTCAACTTGGCAAACAGGTTGCTTGAAATCTGCAGGCGACAGTTCGGCTTATACTTTAAAGCGTGACTAAAATGATGCCAGCAAATCTAAATGTCCATTAAAACTTAGGGGTGTCCACCTCAAAACAAAACTGTCATAATACAACTGGGCTATTATAACATATTTCTAGCATTAATGGCGACATAATCTTTCGAGGACACTCCATCTAGAATTTTGTAAAAATTTGAGTTGCAGCAATTTCGCAATTTTACATTGCGATGATAAAACTCGTGATGGATTATGAGCAGTTTGGCAAGTCGTAATCAACAGCATTTTTCAGGAATAAGACTAGGAGTCGCGCAGGCGGCGGTACTGGTTTCCGAATACAAATGAAGAACGCCGCTCATTACTGAATGGTGACGTCATATTAGTGATACAGCTTGGGAAGATTTCGGCAAATTCTGCACTGTGTGTTCATGACGTTCGAGAGACATCTTAGACCTCAGGTGGTCAAAATTATATGCGCAATGATAATGGCAAAATCCGGGATTATCTTGGCTATCGGAAGCTGAAAAGAGAATTCAAATCAGACTTTCCGTTGGCGAGTGTTGGTGTTGTTTTTGTGTTAATAACGTTGCGCAATGTGTCGGTGTCACTTTCGTCAATTGTTGTCATTGTCATTGCAAATATGCATGGCTATTTTTCGGCAGTGGAAACAAGTTTGAATTGGGAAATGCAATGGGAGTATTGATTGCGGTCATAATAATATGCGCAGAACTGTGTTTTGACTCGAAAGGGTCAGTTGCGGGGCGGTCAAGGATGGTTTGCATGACACGTACAATGTACACACAAAGATTTACTGCATTCGGTTGTGTGTATACCGCAACGCGGTTCATTTAAACTTAGGTCAGTCAGCCGTGGCTTGATCGAGCGCTATAAATAGCCGAGAGTCTTCTGGTTATTTGCATAAATAGGAATGTACTGCACAGGTGCGAAGTGCCGTTGGTGACTAGCGTCGTTAACTAAATCGATTTACGCATACATTAAAACCGTGTACAGCTTCAATAGAGTAGGTTTTTGGTGGGGTGACTACCTTCCTATACTTTCATGTGTAATGCCAAAGAAATGGTACTTTTGTTACATCTGATGCTATACTACTTACTAAAACTAACTACTATACTGAACTTGTAGGCAACTAACTGTCAATGCTTACTTTGGCACCCATCATTACCATAAAAAATACCGAAAATGGTCGAAAAATCCCTTGATTTTGGAGATTTGCTTACAACCTCTCATTTATGACGTCATTTGACGTCATATTGTTTAAAACTTGATATGTTTCCTACAACATAAATTTTGCATCGACAGACAAACATGTGATTTGCCTATAATAGAACTCGCTACATTATGTGGAAACTCTGTAATGTTGCAATAAAAGCCTCTTGAATACAACAAAAATAGTAATATTTAGGAAATAAAGCGACGGTTAAAAGAATTATATACAATACAACCGCACTTTCATCATTTACCTTTCACTTTTATTGCTATCGTCGTCTATTATCGCAATCTTAATGCACGGGTACTCATTTTCAGAATCCAGAGGATGCGAGGCATCTCGCTTCTTGCGTGTATTACCCTGATCTAGTCTATTAATATATGTCTTAACTCACCGTCGTCGTCAATTATCGCAATCTTAACGCACGGGTATTCTGTTTCAGAATCCAGAGGATGCGAGGCATCTCGCTTCTTTCTCCCACTTGAATCATCAGTAAAAGCATCAATCAGGTCGTAACCTTCACCTGAAATAATTCGGGGCCTTCAACTTTGTCGTCCTGTATGATGGGTACAATGAAGCCGTAACCTGAGTCGGCAGTATTTTCGTAAGGAAAGCTGACGTGTTCGTAATCTTGACCGCTTCGGCGGAGCATGGTTAGTATCCGACTGTCGTAGCGGACTGGTCCGCAATCCTATAAATATGACCAATATATTAACATTGGCATGAATTAACATGGGATAAGCGCTAATTTTAAAAAAGATCTTAAAAGTACACCGGCACATTTATTTACAGCAAACAAAAATCCTTGATATAGCTGAAATGGTAATTGGAACCATAGAGATAGAGTAATAAAAGATAGAGGACCCCACCGCCCTCTAGATTTGACTTGCGCAGTGGCGGACGCTTACATGGTTTACCACCCACGACCACTTATACGTAAATCTTACAGATGGAGAAATGCGCTTTCTCCTTGATTTCGCCAGGTGACCTTCGGTTATCCTTAGACTCCCAAAACCATCATCAGGCATGTGGCTTGTTCAGCGAGTTTACCATCCCAAAGATCGAGCACGATGTTTTTGGCAGATTTTCAAAATGGCTTCCAGGATAGCGTGGGCTATAGTGTGTTCGTAATTGCCATGGAGCGTGCGAGTTTTTTTTTTTTTTTTTTACTTTGGACTCTGTAGGTGCGAAAACAGCATTAGCGAAAATAAGCGTGTTTGTGTCCATTGGTGGCCTTGGTTGGAAGTTGGAACTAGCATTGACACAAAAAATAAGTTTTGCGCCAAGAAATATAATAATAACCACCTAGAGATGTAGTTTCAAGTCACAATCAGTGGGTCATTTCCAGACTTTTCTGGTAATTTTCAGCCAAATCTCTCTTCATGTTATACTTAATCTTGCATGCCACTAGTAAATCGATATTTGTAGGTATAGATAGAAGATTATTAAACCAGTTTGAAGCGGTTTTACAGGGAAATTTACACAAATCTGGTGTGTAATTTTCTTGCGTTTTAGATGTGCAACCTAAGTCCTCGGGAGAAAAGCACTCCATGTGGTTTTATTTCAAAATTACTTGATTGACCTATCTCGAGATAAACTTTGTTAACCCCGGATAAGGACCGTTAATTGGGGTTCATCTTTTGTTATCTTGAGTTAACGGCGCGTTATTTGGAGACAAGACGCCTTTTCTCTAGATAACGTTTCTTATCTCTAGATCAGCTTTGATATCCCCCAGACAAGACCGTTATTTGGGGTTCAGCTTTCTTATCTCGAGTTAACGGCGTGCTAATTAGAGATAAGGGGCCTTATCTCTACATAATAAGCTTTGTTAAATGCAGATAAGGACCGTTATTGGAGGATCAGTGGCCTTATCCCTAGATAACCTTTGTTACTTGAGAAAGGACTGTTTATTTTCTGGTTTAATCTTTGTTAGCTCTGTTAACTCTAGATAAGGGCCGTAATTTGGGGTTCAACTTTCAAGTGTTACCCAAGGTAAGGACAGTTGTTTAGGGTTCAGATTTATTTCTCGAGATAATCCTCACGATAAACGATCTTTATAAGTGTAACATATTTTGATGTTTTTAATCCCTTCCCAATAGACCACACTGAAAGTTTCAAAGAAGTTGCAATTTTGATAAATTCAGTCTAGATTTAGATTTTTAAGAAAAGGGCATATGAACACGTCCAGCACACGCTCACAGCCGCTTTGGCCAGGCCGACGTCCCAAGGGCCTAGTTTCTACACAGAATCGAATTTCAAAATTTTGTAATAATCTCAGTGATGACCAAGCTATACTCTTCCACTTTTATACAATAGATCAGCCTCGCTGGAAACGGTCCCAAGGACTGCAACATATCCACACGGGTATGTTCGTGTACCGCAACTACCTACGATTCCCCTCGACGGCGAGGTGATCAAGCACACTAAGCCCGAACTGTCGGCAGTGTATATGATTCGGGTTTCTTGGCCATACTCAAATGTTCCTATCAACAAGTCGAGAAATTGCATATACACGTACCATTAATGTAGTGTGAATATGGAATTTATCCTCGCTCCCACCCATTGCGTAGATATGTCATGTATATGTATGCAAGGTGCCCGGCACCCTCATGGTTCGGAGAGTCATGTAAAGCTTTTGGTCCCGTGCGTCAATGGAATCAATCTGAGCATTAAAAGTTACAGATCTTATCGAAAACATTAAGGGGATCATCACAGGTATGTTACCTGCACTCATCACTCTTAGTACCAGAGTCCCCTCTAGTGTGATGCGGAACACTCGCTTTACTGATGTTTTCATTGATCAAGATCCAGACGTAGAGTGATTTATTGTTTGCGCTATATATGGGATTCGACAGAACATCACTGTGTGATAAGAAACACTTATATTGGGCTTCTTCCAAAATTCATACTTTTGAACCTCATTGCCCTACAGGCCTGCAGGCGGGGCCTATTTACTAAGTACTGGTATCTTCATTCAATGTCACTAAAGTATCTGCTCAGGCAGTTGCATTCGACCCTTTTGCTGAAACATTCAAGCAAATTACAAAACAATCTGAACAACACCTAGCAATATTCATATAAAGATAAAAACCTCAGCCGGTCCCCCAGCGTGATCACCCCATGCTTATATGCATACTGCACCGGCTTCGGGCATCCCGATGTTTATGCACTACTTCCTTAGCACCGAGTCCACGGCGAGGTAATTGGGCTGAAATGTGTAAATAGACTATTGTATGACATCATCGTAATTAGATTTTCTCTCATCTTATAAACCCACGTCGAGAACATGAAGAGTAAAGTATTTCACGCAATAATAACTTTCACAAACGCACTGGACAATTATGGGTGCTCGCCCCACCTACCCTAGATCCGACTGCACTGCCCTGTGCTCTCATGTGGGAAAACTCGCTAACTGGATGTTAAATTGATCAAGATCCAGACGTAGAGTGACCTTTTTGTTGTCGCTATTATATGGGATTCAGCACTGGGGATAAGAACAATTATTTTGTGGCTTCCAAAATCAGTACTTTTTGAACCTCAATTGGCCTCAAGGGCCCTGCAGGGCGGGGGCCTATTTACTAAGTAATGGTATCTTCATTCACTAAATTATCTGCTAAGGTAGTTGCATTCGACCCTTTTCTGAACATTCAATTCCAAATTTCAAAACAATCTAAAAACAAAAAAAGACCTGCAAGTGTTATTTTAAAACATTAAAAAAAAAACCTCCGCCGGTCCATCGTGATCCACACCATGCTTATGCACTGACGTGCACCGGCTTCGGGCACCCTATGTTTATGCACTACTTCCTTATCAGCGGAGTCCACCGGCGAGGTATTGGCTGAATGTGTAAATAGACCTGTATGACATCATCTTAATTATAGTTTCTCTCTCTCTTATAGACCCACGTCGAGAAACTTGAAGAGTAAAGTAAATGTTCACAATAATAACGTGTAACAACTCACTGGCACAATTATGGGGTGCTCGCCCCCAATCCCCTAAGATCGACGAGCACTTGCCCTGTGCTACTCATGAGCAGAGTATTCTTGCCCTTGGAGGGAAAGATCAATCCATTCCAAGAAGCTTGATTCAGCGTTAAATTCCTCCTGCCGGCTCTCACAGGAATGCTTCCTCCGTCTAACACCAACGGAAAACTTCAAATACAATCAAGCAGGAATTGCTCCAACCAGGCATCCGCGATATCCGTCGTAGTGTAACGAACATGCAAGAACGTAGCTTCCAAGTACTAATGAATGCACCCATGTTGGACAGTATCTGCTGCCAACCAGCCCTAATCCAAAGACAGTTTCTACGCAATTCCAACCGTTTGAAACAGTCTCTAAGAAACTTAGGAGAGTCGCCTTGCGGACAGAAGACCAAGCAACGTCTATGGTACTTGAACCCGTGAGCATCACCCACCTTGAGCTGACACTCCTGGGCTGAATGGCTATGCCTCAACAGATTGAAACCAGAATTGGCCGATCGATCTTGCAGAGTGGGGCTACCTGGAGCCGATCACTACCTGTGGTTGTGGAACGGCACCACAGACCCAGGAACATCTCTTGGTCTGTGCACGCTGGAGGTCAGAGCACCAGCACAACCAAGGACCCTTGCTGAATTCAGTCAAACAGCCAGCGTTGTACCCACCTCCGGCTGGATCATATTTGAGAACCATAGTGTTTGGACATCGATAAGACGAGGACTATCGCGTGGAACTTGTTGTAACTGTATCTCGAAAGCTTGTTAATTGTGCCCTTAATCTCAAGATAGTGACCTCATCCAAAATAAGCTTTGTTTTGCCCCGACAAGGGTCCGTTATTTGGGGGCTCGCTTTGTCATCCGAGATAAAATTTTATTAATCTTGATATAAAGGGCCTCATCCCGACATAAGCTTTGTTAACATCAAAAACGTACTATTACTTTACTATGCGGTTCGCTTGTTTCCAATTTCGAAATTTTTGTATCTATCTAATGGACCGTTATTGGGAGATAACGCTCCCTTACCTTAGATAAGAACGAAATGATACACTTGAGGCCCTCCATATACTGCGCTATACACTGGAGAATACAATATTTATCGACACTAAAACAACCCCAGGAACGCTATAATTCATGACACCTGTGTTTCTGAATTCTCTCCTTTGGAAACATACCATGGAGGGCGACAAGAAAATTAAATTTTTTGCATAATGAAATTGGTTGGTTCAAGAATTTTGAATGCCCAAAACAATTGCATACACAAAATCCATGCACAAAATGGAGAAATGCATAATAATATAGCTCATTCTACCTAGAAGTGTTGCACTCGACTCTGTTTGGGTGCCCGTAATAGCAACTACACACTCCTCCAATACAGTTTTACAAATGAAGATCGCACTCATTACTCTCATTACTGAATGTGACGTCATATTTGATTATATGCTTGGGAGATTTGAAATTCTTGCAATGTGTTTGCATGGACGCTCCCCGATATACTTTTTAGACTCAGGTTGGTCAAAATTATATGCGCAATGATAATTGTAAAATCCGGTATGTCTCGCGTATCGGAAGCTGAAACTGAATTTTAATAGCTTTCGTTTTGTTGAGAGTTGGTGTTGTTTTTAGGTCAGAACGTTGCTCCATGAGTCAACCCGGAATTGATGGTTGAAAAAGTACTCCTAAATAATCGTAGATTATGCGCGATATAATGTGACCAGTGAGATGTACTTTAACTTAGATCATTCCTGAACCTACAGTGTCATTTTTTTATATGCATGCTATTTTCCAGCAGTGGGACCAAGTTTGAACTGTGAAATGCATGGGAGTATTGATTGCTGTCATAATTATATGCTCGGAACCGTGTTTGTGGGCGCGGTCAAGCATGGTTTCCATGACACTTACAATGTACACACAGATTTACTGCATTCGGTTCTGTGTATACTTAGGTCAGTCACCCGAATGTACTACACATGCGCGAATTGCCGTCGGTGACTTCTCACTAGAATCTTCTATATACAGGCTTCAATAGAGAGGTTTGTTTGTGTATAGTCAGTGGCGTAGCCAGGATTTTGTTGACGAGGGGGCACAGATTTGTGTTAATGTAACGACACGTGTATTGTACCGACAAAAAAATTGTTCACGGCTCGCTACGCTCGCCGGTTGACCCAAATTTTATTACCGTCGCCTCCAAATTCTGAAGACGGGGGGTGGGGGACAGAAATTATCGTCAACGCAAAGATACTAATAGGGTAGTACTATTTACCAATTAATCAGTTATAAGTAACCAATTTTCACCCCCCCCCCCTCTGGCTACGCCACTGCTTATAGTTTTCGGAATTTTCATAAGCATTGCAGTTCAACGATTATGTGTCTTCACCGCGAATGTTTCAAAACGGTTTTAAATGGACGATTTCATGGTAAAAACGATGTCTATCGGGCAAAAGTAAACTGTCATTTTGTGCGTAAGAAATTTGCGCATCCATCAGTTTTTGAATAATAAAAATAAGTTAAATACTTTTCGAGTTACGTCAAAAAGTATCAGAGGGGGACTTTCTTTTTTTGCTGAGTGTATTATCGGGGATCCCGATAATAATTATTCTAATTACAAAATTCCTTCGTTTGTGACACACAGACATTTTCGAGCTTAACCATTCACAGGTATAGTTTACTACCCAGTTACCAATGCAACCTTGTGAAAATCTCAAATTTGTTTAAAAATTGGGGGCGCTCTTCAAAAAATGTGCTAATATTGCTTTAACTGCATAAAGGTTTTGACTCCGGTTAGTTCATAGGGGAGGGGCCCATGGGGCCCATTCTAAAAAATAGCTACTTTCCCAAATTATTTTGAATGAAATTCACCACATTGTTGGATGCTTCAAACACAAAACATTCATAAATTAAAACACCAAAATATTGTTAAATTTGACAATTAAGGGCGAAATATTGATTTCAAAAAACGCGCCAAAATGAACAAAAGGACGCAATTAGTTTCCGCATTTTCTGCTTTGATTCGCCTAGATTTGTGGCCTACCATACCTCCATAGAAATTTCTTACTATTTTAATTACTTCAATTATGTCATAAGGTGCATCAAATAAATTAGAATCATAGTTACTCTATTATTTTTTATTATTAATAACAATTATTATTATATTATTTGTCATGGGCACTGATCCGTGGGATATAGGGACCCATGGCGGATTTACGCCGAAACGACGCAATGGATTTCATATTTTTTTTCGTCAAGTCAGGGCTCAACCAAACGATAGACCAATACAAAAGAGTAAACCAAGCACATTGCAGCGCTAAACTATGCAGGCCAAAAAAAAAACCCAAAAAACTGGCCTCATGAGCCCCCTCCCTATGCCAGTTCTGTGTTAATTGGAGAAGTCGACATTGGATGAATTACGACATAGCCAAGAACTGTATGGGAGTCGATGATTCTTTATCGATAAGACATTTTGATTTTATTTCATTTCTGAACGTTTTGCGTCAGAAGGTTAAAAGTTATTCCTTTGTTTTTTTGGTCAAACACGATCCACGCAACGATATTCCTTTCACTAATTCCTAAAATATTTAAATAACTTCGTACCCCTGTTCGTACTTAACATTTTAGTTGTCCGCCTGACTTTTTCTTCTGCCGGGCGTGGTACATTGCCTGGTGCACTACTACTCTTACGCGGTTTCCACACTTATACATATAAACCTGTCCTTTTCATTCACTGCACAATCAGCTTCGATGCCTTGGATGGATTGTTCGCCTTGGCCATTGGGATACTCACAGCTAACAGAGATATCTATTGAAAATATATAAAACAAAACCCTCTACTATATCCCTAACGTCCCCTTAATATATATATATATAATATATATATATATATATATAGATATATATATTATATATATATATATACCTACTATATATATACTATGGGCCCCAGGCACTGATGAAGAGCCATCATTCTTGGATGTGTCTACTGCACTCTTAGTTGTTATGTCCAAGATTATATCGAAATAGCGTTAAAATTTGGCATTTGGCTTTTTACGGCATGAGAGCCTTACACCGACTTGGTTCAACTGTTATATGTAACCTTACAAGACATGGCCGAACCGTATAGCCTTCGAAATTTGCTACTGAAAACTAATTTTATGTTTAGCTACATACGACTCCAGTCCCTTTCCTCTCCCAGGTGAGTACTGTTACCTCTGCCAGCAGAACCGTCCGACATTTTGAAACTCCACACCAGTATTTCCGGCCTTACTGTGCTTCTTCAAGATTTCAGATGCGGCGATACCTCTATTGTGTCCGAGTGTGAGGCAGGATGCCGTGACAGTCCACGCGTAATACACGAAGGTATCTTACAACGCATCTCTACGCTGATTACTTGGAAACGGCTTTTGTCATCCAGCATTTACTGCATAATTTCATGCAGGACTCGTTCTGCCTGGGATAGAAAAACTGTGTTTTTCATCAGAAACGAGTCTTGGTGGCCCCAGGCATGATGAAGAGCCCATCATTTCTGGGATGTTTCTACTGACTCTTTTTTTTTAATGTCCAAGATTATATATCCGACATAGCGTTAAACTACTTTGGCCTTTGGCTTTTTCGGCAATGCGACTACACCCGACTTTGGTCAACTTGATTATGTCAACCTTACAATACAATCCGACGTAGCCCTCGAACTTGTACTGACTATTTTATGTTTAGCTAACTACTCCAGTCATTTCCTCTACCAGGTGAGTACTGTTGTTACCTCTGTCAGCAGAACCGTCCGACATTTAACTCCCCAGTATTTTTCCGGCCTACTGTGCTTCTCAAGATTCAGCTTCGGCGATACCTAGCTTGTGTCCGAGTGTGCGCCAGATTGCGCGCAGTCACGCGTAATACACTAGCGTCTCTACCACCATCTCTTCCTACGGGCTGTTTACACTTGGATACGTTTTGTCATCAAGCATTCACTGCATCATTTCATCGCAGGACCTTCGTCTGCTTGGATAGAACACCTGTGTTTTTCTATTCAGAAACGACTCTTGTGGCCCCATGCCACTGATGAAGAGCCCATCATTTCTTTGATGTTTCTCCTTGACTCTTATTTGTTATGTTCAAGGCTTATATCCGACTAGGCGTAAACTTTGGCCTTGGCTTTTAACTTGCATGCGACGACACCCGACTTTGGTCAACTTGATTATGTACCTTAAATACATGCCGAAAAAAGTAGCCTTCGGAACTTTATATTATATATATATATATCTTATATTATTATTATATTATATATATATATATATAAATATATGACGGCCATGGTGTGAACAGAGTTTTTGTGATTTCTCGAGAGGTGATTTAGGTTGATTTTTGTGGAGGTATAATATTTGTTGTTTTTTTATTATGCTTTTTTTCTGTACTATTTAGAGCCCTTATTTTTGTACCGTTACTGCATTTCATTTTATAACTGCTATTGTACATGTTTTAAAAACCATCAATAATAAATAAATAAATAAAAATACATAAATATATTTTATATGTGTGAGAGAGAGATTGGAGCTCCTTAAACCTCTTGTGAATTACTGCCATATAGAAAATACATACAAATAGTGAGAGATTGATGACAGGCGCGGACGTAGCGTTATTAATCGCAAAATGAACTTGCTGTGAAGGGACTCGAACCCACTTCGTTCAGATCTCGGATGCTCTAATCAATTGCGCCACACGGGATGTTATGATTGGGCATTCCTAGTTTCTACACATAGCGTACTTTCTAAGATGTGCCTCTATACAAAATTCACTCTAAATTTATTGTGTGATTTGAGACTCCACGCTCCAATCAGCCTAAATTAATATTATTTATTATAGTCGCTTTCCGACACACTTTTTTGGCACCAAAATTTCCGTAAATTATGCGCCAAAACTCCGACCTCCCATTTATCTTTCCGTTTCTCACACGTCTTACGAAATGAACTGACATGCGCCTTTCCATTTCAGTAACTAACCACCCCCATACTATATTAAGGGATAACCATTTAGGGTCTGAGAGGCTCTCCCCCAACACAACCAAACCCAAAAAAAACACTGCCATCTTATTCGCTGATAGCACTTTTCTGTCTCTTATTGATTTTCTACATGGTAGCATAAACATGACACGGCAATAGTAGGCCTACTTAGGTCAAGGTAAAGATAAGGGCGGGACCTGTGTACACAGGAACGGAGTGCCTAACTCTCTTTCGAAGCGATGTTGGGCCGACTCCACCATATAATGTTGCGTAGGGGGATCGCTACAACTCCTCTACAGCGAGTTTATCATTCCCAAATTGAATAATGCCGGTACCCATTTCATACAACCTGGTGGAGAGGAGTAATTAAGGTAAAGTGCCTTATCAAGGCACAAAAACGGTTGGCTGCAGCGGGACTAGAACCCACGACTTTGGATTGTGGGACGAGCGCTCAATCCAACTGGACCACACGTGCCTCTCGCGGTACTTTTCTACTATTGTACCACTACCCACTTCCACTTCAATTTATTTAATGGTGATTGTTTAGAATACCATGCTCAATCAACCCTACAATTAATATTACTTTAATAATGATAAGCTTTCCGACACAATTTTTTGGCCACTAAACTTTCCGTCAAAATACACTATAACCGACCTCTTTTCCGGTATTCACATTTGACGGAAAAACTAATATGCGCCTTGTCTTACTTGTGTGGCTTCCATCCCCATACTATAATGGGATAACCCATTCTAGAGTTTGAGCGGTTTTACGACAATAAAGCCAACTTAAACACACTATGACCTTTTAGCTGATAAACTTTTTCCTTTTCTATACGTTTTCCTATGGTATCATACACCTGACATGCATTAGTAGGCCTACCCCGCGTTCTAATAATGTACTCCATCCATTTGTTCAATGAAATTATATTGGATGGTGATTTTTGAGAGTACCATACTCCACATCACCTAAAAAGAATTATTAATTTAATAATACTCAGCTTTCCGATACAACTTTTTTGAACCAAAACCTTTGGATATTTTATGTCAAAACCCGACCTCTCTCTATTACGGTATTTTACCACCAATAAAACTAGTATACGCCTGCGTACATTTGGCGGCTGGACACCCCCTATACCACAGTGGGAAAACCCGCCCTGGGCTAAGAGAGGTTCTATCACAACGCAACTCCACATACACTGGAACCCTATAGGCTGATCGCTCGGTTATTCTTGACCGTGATTGTGATCACAAAATTCCCCGCGATTTCTTTGGATCCAGCACGATACATAAAACTACTGCACTCAATTTCGAGCTCACACCTGAATACAAATTTCTCAAACTTTATAGGTATACTTTTCTTGGTCTGCTCCCTTTTTTCAATAGAATCCGCCGACCCGAGTTAACAGAGGCAACAACCGCGACCCATTCTAAGATGGATATTTCTCTGATGCCGACTCCTGGCCAACACTCACCAAATCTCCGTGGAAGGGAGTTTAGACGACTCGATACTCTGGCCGGACACCGGTAAAATTTCGCATGGCCAAAACTCTTCGCCCTCTCTGCAGACCAACTTTCCGTGAAAATGTCGTTTCTTGGTGATTAAAACAATAGAAGAGAAGCTTCGTTCTACTTTATATTCAACCGTGACCGGACTCGGGGTCTTAGAACAATAAACATCGCCTCAGCGACCAATGATTTGAGACCCAAGTGGATGATCCAAAGCCATCGCTCCCGCCCCCCCCCCCTGCTTCCCGGGCCAATGCTTTCAGAAACTACACGCCAACAGTGGTCTGCAACTTGCCACAGGTATGAAAAAAAATGCAACACAAGATTAGTCACTGGGGCCTTCGTCAGTTCTGGATCTGATAGAGGAGAAAATTCAAACGTGAGAGAGAAGCTTGCCTTGCACGTCTTCAAACTTCCATCACTGACTTATCCCAAATCCGAAGAGCACAAACTGGTGTTTTACAAAACCTGCCAACGCACGGAGAGCACAACACAATTTCTTTAAAACACGCGGGGTAGGACCCCTTCCTTCAACCACATCAGCAAAAGTACTAGAAAATAGTGTTCTTCACAACCCTACCAATGGTCCTCTCTAAGGACCACCCTATATTCCAAAAAAAAACATTGTTATGTGTGTCACTATCTCGAATTTTCTTCTCTTATCAATATATTGCCTCATTTTCATGTTTCAATCCATTTCTTTCACTTCCAAACCTACAATTAATTCATACACAATTTCTATAGAAAATAGTTTTATTCTGACTCTCCACGTTAATCAATTCCATACCGCTCTTATTTTAATATTTGTACTTGAGTCAGACGCTAACCCGCTAATATATTAATTGTGGGGTGCACACTTTCAGTATTTTAAAACTTATTCTTATTTTTATCCAAAAACTTTTCATTTTAAAACGCTCCCATACCATTCACTTTCCATTGCACTCTCTTTTAAAACATAATGAGATTTGATTTCTCTTCAATATTTTCTCAACACTACAATTTATATGGGGCTAAATTTAGTTAGAAATAAATGTCACTTTCTCAAATTATCTATTTACATTTTTCACAAATATTTCCGCCGAAACCGATCACAAATCTCTGCAAATTTAATCACATTAATTTTATAATTTGCTGCTTTCACTCGGATCATAACGCTGTCCACAAAATCACGAGCACTGTGAAGGGCCGGACCACTGGTATCCCACAACCGTGCATTGGGAAACCCTCGCCAATTTCAGGTCCACCAATCACGCCTTGCGTAGTTGCCTACACACGGGGCTCCCTGAGCTCTCATTGGCCCAATATTTTTTCTTACTAGTCCACGCTAGGATCCTACCATTCTGTTTTGATCCGTGGTACTAATTTACTTGACACCGTTATTGGGCACAATATTTTTACCTATACGCTTCAGAACATTATGATTATATTTATTGTGCTTTTTTAACTCTAAATCATCATAATAATTAAATATCCCGCCATTTCATATTTATAGTCTTTTATCTCTTTCCATACAACTTCACCGGTACCTACTGCATTTCTTTTACATGGAAGTTTTCGTTTCGAATTGTGCTACTATTTATCACGATTTCTTCGATTTTTGTAGCTCAATCTTGATCAAACAATGATACTTTTCCTAGGTATTAGTTCCACCATAAAATAAACTTTAATCGCTTTTTACCGTATTTTACCTTAATGGGGGGGGAAAGTGTAATCAACACCACCACTTAATTCACTCATATCGATGCTCATATCCTATTATGGGACATTTATTAGAATTACATTTTTCATTATTCCTCCCGATTTTATATTTATTCAAAATGCGGTTTTAAACTTCCAAATCCACAACCATGATCACTGTTTCCTTAAAAAACGGCCTTCCTTATTTTATGGAATCCCTTGCTTGATTTTTGTATTTTTGGGAACCTACATCACGTCTATAGGTAATCGTTTTGACTACAGTCCACTCTTTATTAATTTATCAATAAGTCATTCTGTTAAGGACCTCAAGCTTATAGTTATAGAACATATGGGTCATCAGTCCACATTCCCGCGCCAACATAGGAGCGTTGGGGGTTCATGTGAAGCTTCCTCGCGGCTGGCGCCTGTTTATGTCCACATCAACCTGGGTTGTGGCTTAATTAAACAACTTAAGTCCAAACCAATAGTGTTTTAATTAAAACACCACAGTGAACATCTTGAAGCCCACCCTCACTTCTAGGGCGGCTGAGCTACTCCAAAGAGGCCCCAGGAGGAACTTTCCTTATGGCAAGCACCAAAGTTTGTATCCTGCAGCTGAACGTTGAAGGTCTCACCCATGCAAAGCGTGACATCATCTTAAAGGCATCTCAGGGAGAACGGAGTGGATATCATCCTCCTCCAAGAAATCATTGCGAATTCGAAGAGAAGCTGCAAATCGAAGGTTGAACCCCTTAGTTGCTTCATTCCGCACAACAAGCATGGGATAGCTTGCCTATGTGAAGCAAGGCTTACAAGTGAGATCAACCCTGCCATCTTCAATGAATTCGCCGTTCCAGTGGATAAAATTTGAAGCATGGGAACCCACTTCACCAACATTAAGCCACCACCAGCTGAGGCAGAACTCAACTCCCTTCCAGTAGTTAGTCAAGCGGAGATCCTTCGTTGCGGAGATTTCAACTGTCGAAATACAGCATGGGGATTCTCCAACATTGGCAAGAATGGCCCCCCCAAAGAGGCTCTTGAATGGATAATTGAAGCCAATGGACCCTCCCACACGGCTGTTTGATTAAGTAGAGGATACACCTACCTTCTATCAAGCAGTCATGTGGACATGGGACCTGCTCACGACCTGTCAACATTCACCAGCGACATCCCGATCCCGCTGTGCTCCAGAACGGCCCTCCCTAGATTTCCTAGATCAGGTCTTTGCCCTATCCTGGTCACCAGTACCATCAAGGTCATCTATCTCAGCATCTACAAGGAAAGAGATGGAATTTCAGGAAAAGCCAACTGGTCCAAGTCAAAACAACTCACCAGCGAACTGTCATTCACGCTGGCCAGACAGCTTCATCTACTAAACCGATGGCATATTCTGACTTCTGTCCATGCTCCTCAAGCAGCTAAACATTCCATTCCACGAGGCAGAAGGAATCCCTACACCCCCTGTGGGACAAGGAATGCGACGAGTTATACAAAGCGTATTTGTATACCACTGCCGATTACTGAGGCGAATAGCAAAGGGCAACCAGCTCTGGATCTGCTGGCAAAAGATGATCGCACCAGATGGGAGGGGGAGGGAGATATCCAATATCAACTTTACGCACTCAAGCCGCAAGGCCTGGAACACCATCAACAAGCTCACCGGGCATAGTTGTCCAGCTAAGCAGTTCCTGTCTCTTCAAAGCTCCATCGCTTTCAGTACTTGTCAAACAATGGAAAGTGGCCCAATGGCAAGACCACACTCCATGGGCGGGGGCCCACTCTCGTGATGTTAATGCAGAGATTAAAAAGCTTCTTTACAAAACTCGCCACCGTCAAGCCCCATGTCCCAACATTCACATACGATGACGATCCACCGAAGCAAATTTTACCCTCTCAAGAAATGGGAAAGCTCCTGGCAATGACAACATCCATAAGAATTCTGAAGGGAATGTATGGCACCGAAAGCGGTGCGATGGCTCCAACTTTCCGTTATACTTGCATGGGAACGTCAACTATTCCCTCCAGATGGAAGATTTCAAAGGTCATTGAATCCTGAAGACCAAGAAACAAGCAAGTCCGACCACAAGAGTTACAAGACCCCAATTCGGTACTTATCTCACATTATAAGCTTGCTGAGAGACTGATACTCAGAAGGATCAATGATACGGTCGAGGGCAAATTTACCCGCACCCAGGCTGGATTTCGAAGAGGTAAATCAACAACGGACCAGATAGCAAGACTATTTATTGACATCGAGACAGCCTTCAGAAGAAGCAGAAGTTTGGAACAGTCTCATAGGACCCTACAGTCTGGCACCGAGGTTTCTACATCCAGCTACTCAAAATCTTACCTGATGTTACAAGCTGGTCAAGTTCATTATGCTCTCATCCAGGACAGATCTTTCGTCCTATGGAGACATTTCAAAAATGGGCCAACGCCAGTAGAGAGTAGAAAGCGCAAACTCGGGGAATGGTGTCCCACAAGGTTCTGTTCTGGCCACCCATCTCTTAACATCTACGTCTCAGATTTGCCAAAGGAAGATGTTACAGGACCTCCTACGCCAGACGACACGGCACTTGGAATACTGCTGATTGCTTTGAGTCCTTAGAAACAGTGTTGGAACAGACCTAATCACTGCTAAGCCAAGTTCTTCCACAGATGGCACTGAACTCCAGAAACCCAAGACCGTAGCTTGTTTGCCACCTTGCAAATCGATGCGCAAAAAGGAACTAAACATCACTCTCGATGGAGCAAAACGGTCACATGGGACCCCCCCAACACCGAAGTACTTGGCGTCACAATTTTTTGGACCGCAGCCTTACTTCAATCAACACACCAAGGCAGCCGCTGCCAAGACGCAGTCTAGTGTCAACCTCCTCAGAAGGCTTGCAGAACTGGATGGGGTGCATCCTTTGGCACCTTTGACATACATCAACTGTTGCCTTGGCTACTCACCGGCTGAATACGCTGCACCAGTATGGAGTTCACAGAGGACATTCACAAAAGATTTGATTGTCGTTCTGAATATTGCAATGAGACTTGTTTAGTGGTTGCCTTTTGGCGACTCCTGTAGAATATCTTACAATTCTGTCTGTGGAATAGCTCCTGCAAACCTTAGGAGGAACATTCAGACGATCAAGCTCGCCAAGAAAATATGGATGAACCTGGTAGCCTAATCCCCACACCAACACCATTTGAGGATCAGAGAATTCCAAGGATTCACTTTGCTCCCAACCATGAAAATGAAGTCAATAAAGTAATCCCTATCGATCAACCTGGATCAATGACAGATGGTATGACAGATGGTATGAGCATTGGTCATCCTCTACTTTGACCCTAACAGCAGTTTGTGGGACAGGCCCATTTCTAGCAAGCCCAAAGGCCTGTGACCTTGATAGGAAGCATGGCGTCAACCTCAACAGGACTCAGAACTGGCGTTGTCGTACAAAGAACTTCCGTCACAAGATCGGAGTAGAACCTTCCACCCAAACTGCGACTGTGGAGAGCCACAAACAATTAGCCACATCATAGTTGACTGTGATGTCTACAAGTCCCCTAGAGCAATCCCAGGCCTGATCAACCGGGATGATGAATCTATCAGCTGGTTCAAGACGGATAGTCCACGTGATTTGGACTTGCACACGAAACGAACCGAAGGAGCGTTTCTGGATCAATACTCTCAGGACTGACAGACCTCTCGGGCTCTGAAACCATGCCCCCCAGGACCGATTCTCGGTTTTTTTCATTCTCTGCCTTATGTTGTTTGTTGCCACCATTCTTTAGGGACTTGTTGTGTCAGTTCAGTTTTGTCGTTTTTGCTGTCAAAACCACCTACTTTATGTTCTTTTTTGTCATATGTGCCGTTTTTTTCGGTCTAAACGTTTTCCGCCTTGCTGCGTGATCTACGACACGGCGGGCAGACGTCGAAAGCTTGGCAGCGGGGTGTGTGCTGTTGTGGACAGACGAGAGAGGAGAGACGAGAGAGAGAGAGTAGAGAGGATGCGAGAGAGAGGAGAGCGAGAGGAGATGAGTAGAGAGAGAGATATATATATATAGATTATATATATTATATATCACATACACATACTGTCTATATCTGATGATATGCCGTTTTCGAGGAGAAAATCGCCATTGAAATTCTACCGGGAGATTTCAGGTTTGTTTACTATGGAATTTAAATTACAATTTACCCTTTTCTTAATTTGCATATTATGAAGAACTCAAATTCTGAAGTTTAAGTTTAACCTTCTGAGTTTTGAAAGTGCAATTGTATTCTTGATAATAAAGCTACAAAGTCAATAAAGTCTGTATGTTGAAAACGCAAAAAAAAGTCGTATTTTGCACATAAGACGCTAATTTTCCACCGTTATAATTTCAATGCGTTCAGATAAGATCACTATGTTGAGTGAAACACGAATGTTCACGCACGAGCAGATAAGACGCACATAGATATGTATTTGAACACGTCGGAACACAGCTTGTTTGTTTACGAAAACAATGTTAATTGTTAATTTATCGCCTATTAAAATTACGTGTAAATGAAAAAACATAAGACAGTATGTTAAACAATCGCGCGAGGTTGCAGTTGTAGCTTATTGATCACATTAATTAATTAATATCTCACTAATTAAGTCCCACTAACAAAAACTCGTAGCCAATGATGCACGGTGAACAGTAAATTAAGATGCTTAAGTGGTAGCAGTTAAGGAGTTTATTATGATGACCATGAGAGAAAATATTTGTGAGCATTGTTAGGTCATTGAGACCACACATTTGCACCACTAGGAGCCAAATATATAAAGCAGATGGAACTTCTTGTCGTTTAGGTGCTTGGGGTCCACCTCATCCATAGATGATATAGCAAATATTAGTTGAAAATATAACCAAATTGACTCATTATGTGGCATTTAAAGGCATTTTATACGGGGTGTACCATCGACGCGTAAAAAATAAAAGTTACCAACAAGTTGAAAAAAATTCAAATCTCCAATTTTTGTTTTTCACTTAGATTTATTTTATTTGTCATCATTTTTTTCACGGATCCCCCACAACAGATTCTGTCCCCGGCACCAATTGGGTTTTTCCCCCCGCAAGTTGGTTTGTTTTTAATTTTTTGCCGCAGTTGGTACGATCGTGTATGAAAAAAAAGTTGTCGCTTATATAATGGGCGGGGATACAAATACCGCGAAACCCACAACCACGGGGAGGAGGACCGGAGACCCGGAGTTATTGGCGGGAAACGAACTCACGGTGCGAGAGTTGAGGTCGCTGTTTCATTCTGCTTTTGTAGATTTGCCGTGTTGCATTGGCCCTCTATGAATAGGTTTTGACTAAACACATAACAATATGTGGGTAAGTATTGTAAACTTTGCAATTTAAATTAACCACGAAGCTTAATAGGGCTTTTTTTTTAATTATGTATGAGATTAGGTCCACTTTAATGCACCAATTATCTTGAGACGTGCAAGAAAGAAGTTGGTTTTGTAAAGTAATCACATCAGGACATGGATTTGTTGAAGGTGTGGGGGGTGGTGGGAAGGGGGTGGGGGGGGGTGGGCATGGGGTGGGGGGGGGGGTGAGGGAGGGGGGTAGGGAGCGAAGGAGGGGGCGGGGGGGGAGGGGGAGGGGGGGGGGGGAGGGGGGGGGGGGAGTGATGGGGGGGAGGGGAGGCGGGGGTGGGGAGGTGGGAGGGAGGGAGGGGGACTTTAGGGCAGGGGGGGGGGGGAGGAGGGGGACAATGCGACCGGACGCGGGAGGACCGGGAAGGGGGGAGGGGGGGGGGGGGGGGGGGGGGGGGGGGGGGGGG
Source organism: Ophioderma brevispina (assembly GCA_023653785.1). NCBI lineage: Eukaryota > Metazoa > Echinodermata > Ophiuroidea > Amphilepidida > Ophiodermatidae > Ophioderma > Ophioderma brevispina. The sequence continues at coordinate 88,893 of JAMKCH010004068.1, forward strand.
GGGAAGGGGCGGTGCGAGGGGAGGGGGGGGACCATGGGGGTGGGGGGGGGGGGGAGGGTTTTTAAGAAACAAAGTTTTGAATCTTTGAATAAATTGAATGTAATATGACACTGAGTTAATATTTTATGGGACCTCCTTTAGATAAACCAGAGGTATACCAACAACATGTATGTGTATTAAAACCGAATTTGATCAATCAAATGTAATTTATATGGAGATGGATCGGGTATGGATAAACCCTGATACCTATAATATGTCAAGAGAAAAGTAATCCTAATGCTAAAAAAGAGAGTCGTTGGATTTGCAAGCATTGAACTTAATAGCACAGCTGTTACGCTCAACAATCGTGCACTTTGTCTGGTAAAAGTATGAAACTTTCCACATGTAATACAATGTATGGAAAAACATTTTTAAAGATATGGTACACACTCATGTACTTATTACAATATGGCCGCCAAGGTCAAAGTACTTTCTACCCTGGGAGTACAAAATTTTCAAAATAAGGTACATATCTTAAGCAACAATGGTCTCAAATTGCTAGTGACTTCAAGATTCCAAACAGGAGGGCCCTAATTTGCCATGTCTAGTGCATAGCATTTAGGTTGTATTATGGGTCTCAAAGTTCAACCAAGTCAATACATTGATTTAGGTACACGGTACTTATATGGAAAATACATACTCGATGTTAGTAAACTACCTAATAATACTGGTTTAGTTAAGTACCTTCAACAGTAGCTCAATGCTTACTAACAGTGTAATACAATATAGCGAAACAGTATAAAATACAGTATGGTACCTTTTCTAACATGGCCACCAAAGATCAACAAACTTTTGAACATTGGGGTAAATTTGTTAAGTCATATACATAAAGCCAAAAAAAGGTTATATTAAATTGCTCATAGTGACTTAAGGATTTCGACAACAAATATACTGTACCATACATAGTACATCACAAATGTTTAGTGGCATGGGGTCAAAGGTCAACCACATCAAGATATACCTCTATAAGATGGACTAATATTTGTGAACGGCAATAATAAGGGTCAGGTAGCAAAGCATCAACAATAGTTCACTTAGCAGTGTAGGTTAGTTTTCACAGAGGTGATGGGCTGCTGATACACATCTTCAGTTTTCAGGTGAGGCAACGTCACCCTTGTAGCCATTTTTACAGCTCCGATGTATTGGTCAGTATACAGCCAAAATGGTCATGCAAAGCCAAGGCTGGCAGATTTGGAAAAAATATTTGGAATCGATCCTTCGCTATGTAACGCTAGCCTCGATCCTCCCTACTGATGAAGAGCTATCTAACAGAAACATGTTCTGAAGCAGAACGCATACGTAATTCATCTGTCCCACGAAGGAAGTGCCAAAACATCAAATTGTGGTGCTATTGAATCCTGACTGAAGTATCAATCGGGCAAAAACGACTGAAAAAAGGTTTGAATGATTCGTGACATCTATTTGAAGAACGCTAAGGCCCCTCGCTCTATCATTGCGTTTGATCGCAAAGGGCTCCCTAAAGGGCCTAAAAGGGACGAAAGCAGCTCCCTCAGAGAACAGAGTTACCCCTGCCTGAAACGCCCTCTCAGGTCCGTGAAAGATAGGTGCGAATTTGCACCTTCATACTACTTTGACACTCAAGAATCGGAGATGTGATATCCTTCGATATAGAATCCTTATTCGCATCTGGCCCTTTGAAGGAGACAATTGATATTACTATGGAGTCCCAAAACCATGATGATAAGAAATCTCTCCATCTCGCTAATGTGAAGGGATGTTGGAGGTAGTTTGGTTGACCACAAGCTGGCTTCCAGGTTTTAAGGTGACCTATACTTCCAAACTGATGGGCAAACAATAGGTTCTCCTGTTCTCCCATCAGTGACTAACGTGTAAGTGGAATCCTGTCAATGTGAAGAGGAAGCCCGTCTGATTGGCATATGTGGACGTCGTCACCTTCCGTGTTACAAATTGGGACCAGTTAACATCTTTCTTTGACCACCTAAACAGTCCTTCGCACTGATGTCATTACATTAACACTTGTTTAAGGACGTAACGCAAGGTCAGAAAGTAACCTCCCGTGGTTCATAAACACAAAATGTCACCTACTATTTGTAATGAAGATTGACTTGACGCAGATGTACATCGAATTACAATGATTTTAATATTATACATAAATTAACTCTTATCAATCAAACATTAACAATGAACAAAATTATTATATTTCTTACCTACTAAAAAATCAAATTAAACACACCCATCTCAACATCTCAATTATACAGTTCTCAAAGTTCTTGTTGGGTGCGCACCAGTCGCTGTAGATCAGGTCCACATAAAGCTTGGCGACACAACTCTTGCTGGTAAAGTTCAACTATAGTTTCGCGAAAGCGCAAAAGTCCTTTTGGTCCTAGACCGGCCGATTAATCTGTAAGTGTGACTTGGAGAACACTGGAAGTATAACTGCAACTCGCTATAATTATAATGTCCCTACAGGTACCTCAGTGCGTTAAAGGTGAACGTCACTGGTAAAGAAGTAATGTCTGCTAATTTGAATGTTAACCTTTGTTTTCCAAACGGACAGCTCTGACAATTCTAGCACTTTCTAGAATTGTATGAATAACATAACATTTTAAGTCAGTGTTATGCAAAGTTCTCCCCTTCTGTGTGAGAGGTTTATGCAAAGTTCTCCACCTTCGGTTTGAGAGGTCTACACTTCGGGGTTGAAATCTCTTGAGCACTGGCAGGAGATGTATAATGTACGTTGCACAGATTTGTCACAGGCTAATTTCCGCATGATGCAACACAAAACAAGCGAAGACCAGTCGAAATTTCACAATCTTCTCAGTTCGCTGAAACATGTTTAAGGAAGCACAATCTTCCACCATCCTGTGCTTGAAGTGTTTTGACATAGCAATTACACAAAGTCTATTGTCCATCACCAGGTGTGCAATCTTGCTTCTTATAGGTAACAAAGAACCTCTATACAGTTCTTATACGGAGAAGATAAGACACTGTGCTCTTATTGTTCCTTTGGAATGCGACTATTCTGACATGTTTGTACTCAAGAAAGTCTTCACACACTAGTCATTTAGAACTAGTCAATCAGATAATCATGCTTATTGCACACACATTGCTAACGTTTCATATTAATATTTTCCAGTTCTCCTCACTCATAATTTATATGATTAAATTTAACATGATTTAATTAATATATACAGAAAATAATACATATTCAGGGTCTTCACACACGTGGGAGGAGACCAACGGACCGATCGCATTCCTTGATGTTTTAGATAAGAGAAAGCCTTGACCTATACACTTGAATACCACTATCTATTGGCATGAGACCGCAGTCTGACCAATACCTCATTTTGACTCTCATCTTCAGTGTCAGCCAATACTCCTGCGTCGATCATTGTTCATAACTGAGATGCTTTATGGTATTTCATCTCCGGTTTCAAAGAGCCGACATATTCGGTACGACACAGTGGATGGTGAATGTGAAGACGCTCACGTCCAACAAGCTTTGAAGAGACATTACCTTTCAAATTTTGCCCATGGCTGCACTCACGAAGACAATGATCAAAACTCCCAACGCTGTAGTTATTCTACACACCCGTAGCCTTTAGCATTTATAGATAGGGCCTCTATGTTCGCCTTACTGTATACAACATATATATACATTATTTAATACTACCCACAGTTATATGTGTTGGCCTGTCCTATATAAATAATTCAGTTCTGGTGATTTTGGTCATTTGCTCATCGCAAATACTCTTAATATAATTTAGTTCTCTAGGATAGCTTCCAAACATCGTCATAATAGAGTTAGGTAAAACTGAGGGTGCTACATAAATGCTTGTTTTCCTATGAATTGAAACAAGTGTGTGTCATCCCGTATCATTGTATATCTGGTACTGCTGCGGCTATACACAGAAGTTCTTCAGAAGACGAATATACGCGTGTATTTCAAGACGCTACGACAACAACTAGTGCCCCATAAAGACAATCTACTCTATTCCTCGTGGATCATGTGACAACTTATACATTGGTGAAACCGGAAGAGAACCGATTAGCATCGATGTGGCTATCATGGTGGCTTCAAATCCTGTCCATCATCATTCAGACAGCGTTTTTTTAAGAATAGCTGCAAATACTTTCAGCCGAATCCCTCCTTGACTTGACAATATCAACTTGTAAATATCTAGCTACTTCTTGGCATGGGTGAAATGCATGGGATGATTCGTGACATTTAGGACTCCCACCAATGGTCACGAATGTATTATTCTGATGACAAACTACTAGGGGAAGCTGAATCTTTGTTTGCCATAGCTGCCAAGCTTTACATCAAAATGCTTTTGAACCACGTCTCCACATTTTGATCCCTTGCTATTTAACACCAGGTATGTTTTCTTCAGAACCGCAGCTGCACGCAGCAACATACTCCTCGTGAGGAAGTCATTGAGGGTTTTAAAGAATATCAACTCCCCTTGTCACGTTTTGCACTTCATTTAAATAATGCCTCCATAATAGTCATTTTGTTCTCAGTGTGCATCATTATCATGATTATGGCATTTCAGAGACCATGGTCAAATCTATGCAAGTGCTGTTTAAAAATCAACCTCTAGCAGTTGCACACAAAAAGTATCTCGGCATGATTTTCGATCATTATTGTGCCAAAGTCAATACCTTTTGAAGTTTTCGAAATATACATTTTGTTGCCCCTGTGGCTTGCTCTTTCCTTTAACCCCTCGCTTGTAGAAGCGTGCACAATGGCTGCGATAGAGTGCCCGAAAGAACGCAAACCCCCAAAACCAAAAGTTGCAGTTTTTTGATTTTCAATGGTCACTGTGTGGGTCAACGCATAATACGTGGGTATTGATTTACACAAATAGGTTTTTCCGACTGAATGAGCGAGAAAGCCTACGTGTAATTTTTGATTGTGGTTCGTGTGTTCGTGTCCTACAACGCAAAGCCCCTTTGAAAGAAAAAAATTCAAAATACGCAACTTTTGGTTTAGGGGGGTTTGCGGGTTTCGGACTTTCATCCTCAGCCATTTCTATACTTTTTTTACAAGCAAGTATTTAATGAAAAGGAGACCTAGACAATAATATGTATATTTCGAAATCTTTTCAAATGGTAGGACTTTGGCAGAATGCTGATCGAAAAACATGCCGAGATACTTTTTGTTGCTAGGTGTAGTTGATGGTATAGCATTTCTAATTCATTCGATACAACAACAACGGGAGTTCTACACTGTGTGTTTTTGGATCCCTTCCTTTTCATCATCTTAGTGGACTACCTTTTGAGGAAGGCATCTGGAAACGAATATCGTCGTTGGGCAGGAAAAACCTCATATGTGTATTTGACCTCTAAGAGCAAAACCTCATATGTGCATTTTCGGTAACACTGACGTTTTGCAAAGTCCCTATATATTTATTCTATGTGCGGAAGTCCTGGGAAAGATGATCCGTAATAATAAGAATATTAAGGGTATTAAAGTAAAAGATCTTGAATTTCGTATATCACAATATGCCGATGATACGGTTTTATTTTTAGATGGCAGTGAGAAGCCAATGACTGAGGCTTTATACATTTTGGATGTATTCGCCAAATGAGTGGTTTACGAGTAAATATTGATAAAACCAATGCTGTGTGGGTTGGTTCAAAGCTGAAAAATCAACAGAAAATTTGTGAAGACTTGAATGTGAAATGGGTTCATTATAATGATTCATTTAAAGCTCTTGGTATCGACTTCACATCTTCACTAAATAGAATTATACCCATTAATTACATTTTAACTGTAATGCATCAATCCATAATCTTATCCACCACTGGTCTAGACGGTAACCTCCATTTTCATTGTAGATAACCGTTGTAAACTCTACTATTGTCGAATCTGACATTTCTTATTTTAACTCTCCCTAACCCATCAAACGAATTTATGAAAGAATTAAATCAAATAGTTTACAAATGTATATGGAAAGGCATCGACAAAGGTTACAAGAAATCAGATGATTCAAAACTATGACCAGGGTGGGGTGAGAATGGTTGATGTGCAGTCTTATGTGCATGCTTTGAAATTACATGGATTCGCAATTTTAATAATGTAGGATCCGCATGGGTTTCTATTTTGCAAAACCACCAAACTTGATTAGTCTCCTTAATCTTGAGGGAGGATCCGTCAAAATTCTTAATTTTATGAACCAAAAGTTTAAACCAAATTATTTTTGAAAGACGTATTTCGGCTTGGTCGGAATTTACCAATTGTCACATCCCTACAAACTAGGCTCTTCAGAACTTTGAAGACCTTACTTTGGTATAATGATAATATCAGGGTTGGTAAACAAAGTCTGTATTATAAACATTGGGTCCGCAATGGTGTTTACTTGGTTAATGACTTAATGGACGAAAAAGGTCAATTTCTATCAGTTGGAGAGTTTCAAATCAGATATAATGTCCGTACCAATTTGTTGAATATAGAGGGATTATTTCGGCAATCAGAAAATCATTTTCCGATGTACTTAATAATCCTGGAAATACCATTGTGTATCCCACAATACCATTCCATTTTGGCGTCCTACTGAAAGAACAAAGGGTTCAAGGAGAATATATGATATCTTGATCTTAAAGAAAATGTTATTCGTAAATTTGTTAACAATGTGAAATCACTTAATATTTAAGAACATCAAGATTGAACAATATCTTTGTACCACCTGTTATATGTACCGTAAAATTGACACAAATCAATTCAATTCAAATTCAAATTCGTTTTATTAGCCTTATCATTCATGCCAATCATTACCTAATGATACAATTATTTACAGTAATTATTGGAATAAATATTGACATATTTAAGAGGGGAAAAATCATATACAGAATTTGAAATGTTCCTGATATCAATGCAGGAGAGGCCATAATAAGTCTGATGGACTTTGAGCATGACCCCAGCTAAAATATACAATGATTATGATTAATATTTAGTACTGGACGAGACTGACAAGACAAGACAGAACAAAGCTAAGATGGTTCCAATTCCGACTAACCCATAGAATTCTAGGCACAAATTCTTTCATTTAAAATTACGAACGAAAGATAATCAACTGTGGTCATTCGCCGAGATTCAAGGAAACTCTGTTGCATATGTTTTTGCAACTGCCGAATAACTAATGAATTTTGGGAAAGAGTAAAAAATGGATAAGAGAAAAAAATACATGTTAATATTACCTGGACCACAGTGACTTACTTTTTGAAGTTAATGATGATCGGGCAATGAATTTTATTTTGTTACTGAGTAGATTTCATATATATAAAATGAAAATGCTAGAAAGGCCCCCCTTCGCTTCAAGCACTCAAAATTGAAATTAAAAAATTATTATGAATTAGAAAAATATACATCTGTATGTAATAATAAAATGGGCAAATTTTATAAACGATGGGGAATATTTAATGTACTTTGGTAGAAGAAAATATTTGTAGTATTATACCTTTAAAATATGATATCTATGTGCTGTACTATACTTGTATGTTTTATAGGTAAAGAATGAAAAATAAAGTTGTTTCCCTCTGCGAAAAAAAAGTTTTGAATCTGTGTCTCCGTTCAAACGCCACTCAATTCAACATGCTAGCTGAGCAAGCGTACTTGGCGCTCTGGCCATTTTTAATTACTTTTCAGAATAGAGCGTCCACGTTTCCTTTCCAATCTACTTGAATTTATTTGTTTTACCGTTTTCTCATTAATTCGCAACTTACCTTGTGCTGTAGACACTTGGAATGTTCTCCAAAGCAGAGCAATGGTCATCACTGACCAGATCATCATTGCCTTCATCTTTAACAACCGTGTTTTTCGAACAACTTGCATGCAGTCTTTTTTTTAATATGATACACAAACACTCTACCTAAAATATTTGAAGTTTGGCAATAAATGGCTGAAAGGTTAAAAGCAATCACGTTTGGTTGATTTGCCATTGTCCTCCAAAAAAATTATTTTTCTCGTGACCTACTAGCGCTTTATGCCAGTCAGGACAAATACCATTTAATTACTTGATTACACACTGACCTGTAAAGGCTATCTCGCTTCACAATGCATTGCACAGTTTGGAGAAAGTTAGAAACAGGAACTGAAAATACCATAGGACGGCCTTTACTTAACTTAGGGGGGGTTTGTTCATCGATCCCCCACTACAGAAAAGGTTTAACACCATCGGTAGTTATTGTAGACCCTCTAGGTCACTGCTGGTTAGTTAGTACCTTCAAATTGTAGTGTCACTTTTTCAACAGTTTAACGTTACACAGGTGTCAAAATTACAACATGTTGAAAAGTATGCCATATTGTCCATCTAGTCATAAGGATTCCAAAACTGTATAGATTGTACCACTTCTGACAATTGGATTTGAAGTTTTTGGATAGAATACCAAAATGCAAGTTACAACGGATAAGATCAAAGACGAAATGTTATCAAATGGAAATAACAAAGACTATGGTCACGAAATATGACTGGTGTATTTAGCTAATGCAAACAGCATGATTTATGAATAATGATACTGGAAAACATGTAGCGAATATTAGGTAAGGTGAGGTGAAAAAATAATATAAGGTAAGGTGAAAGAACCGCATGTCTCCAAAAGAAGGGGATGAGATAAATTAGGCAAGGAACCATATCTAAAGCAAAATCAGAAATATTAATATCAGTGTGTCAAAAAAGAAAGCGGACATACAAGCATAGATCAAATTTGAAGTGTCCAAATGGATCAGAAATATCAATATCAGATAGCCCCATTGGTAAGAAGCATACATAATATCGAGGGTTGACAATCAGGACGTAACTCAACACTAAAAGAAATATTAAAGAATTTCTTTAATTCTGCTGTTCATAATAGCTCATTACTAAATTGTATATGTTTGCTTACAGTACCATATACGAGCTTTATAAGATGTTTACACTTTGAGTAATGAATAGATTTGCTTAGTAGAAAATATTAAACATCACATTTCTCAAAAGCAGTATTACAGCAGAATTAAAGAAATTCCTCAATATTTCTTTTAGTGTTGAGTTACGTCCTTCTGATTCTCAACCCTCAATATTTGAAGTGTCCATAAATAATCAGCATTATCAATACCAGAGTGTCCCAAAGGTATGTGTACCTAGGTTTAATGTTATAACATTAGTTAGAAAATAACAAAAATATGAAACATTTCCATATACCATATATAATTACGATAATTTAAAACAAATGACCTTTTCGCCAAATCATACATATCAAAAAAGTAAAAAAAAAATATTTTAGTGCACCAACACGGCATTCCACATATTTGACCCTATGCGTAAGGAATTACTTGATGCATACATGTACAACAATTCACTACTGTTAAATCATTTCTCTTAATTAAAGGTGGGTGACCCATCTAAGTCGGTTCAGCTGTTTGTATATATAGTAGAAGCAGAAATTGGGTTCATCCTCTATGTAAGACCTCATGAAATTAGCCTAGCATGAAATCTTCTATAAGAGGATCAAAGGATTACAATGATTGTACATCTTTATTCCGTAAAAGAGTCTTTACTCTAGTCTAACCCATGAATATCTTACACCAAGGTAAGACCGGAAATTGGGTTCATCCTCTATGTAAGACCTCATGAAATTAGCCTAGCATGAAATCTTCTATAAGAGAATCAAAGGATTACAAGGATTGTACAGCTTTATTCCGTAAAAGAGTCTTTACTCTAGTCTAACTCATGAATATCTTACACCAAGGTAAGACCGGTAATTGGCCCATGGGACAGTATACAAATATTAACTGCTCATGAGGGAAATGGTGCAAAATAAGTACCCGAGGTGACTGGAAATCTTGGGCCTTCTCTTTTCCTACTATAGTAGCCCACGGTCTCTAGTCATCGAGGGGAAGTATTTTGCACCATTTTACGAATTTAGAACAGTCAATATTTATTTACATACCACATACAAATATTTCTGTCATTTGCAAAACTTGCCAAAGATCAGCTGCAACCTCAAACAAGGATGTTAACGCAAGCCTTAGGCTTAGCCCTTAGGGCCCAATCCAATCGCGGCTCTCTCCAATAAATTTCTCAAACTGCTCTAGACATTTGATTTGTTTTACGGTATTAGCCCAGTCTACGGCATCGAGTTATTTCCCCATTTAGAGTTAAAAATTCAATAAAATTTGCCCAGCCGTGAAATGTTAACACGAAAATATCAAGCACACGATATGGTAGATGCAGTGTCAAAGGTAGCGTCGCTGATCGGGTCAGATCAATCACCACGAGGCACAGGCAATGCAGGATACCAATAGTTAGGTCCCAAACCTCAATTCCATGACCACTCTTGCTAGTAAGGTTTGATAATTGATTGGCTTCTATGGAACTATTTTTAAATAAAATAGCCCCATGTGTCTCGCAAAAATTTCGGCATCTTTCGCTAGAGGCCTAAATTAAATATGACCGCCAGAGCATCTCTAATCATGTAAACAGACACTTTTTCGGGTATTAAAGTTGAGCGCAAGGTTTAATTAATTTGACATTACCTTGTAATTTTCGCCCAAAAATCCAAGATGGCCGCCGGCGCCATCTTGAAAAATGTAGTTTGCACCAGAGCATCTAAAATCGTTTACAAGTCGACCTCAACGATTTCAAATCTGACATTGCTTTGGCATTACAACATCATTCTTACCCCGAAATCCAAGATGGCTGCAACTGGCGTCATCTTGAAAAAGCAAAATTTGAGCCTAATCCCCTAAAATCGTGTGCAAAGGCATTTTCCAGGTAAGTCGACCCCAAGGATTTCTGAATCTGACATTAATTAGGCGTATTGTAACATATTTTTACGGAAGAAGGATTCAAATGATTACTAAGATTGTGCAGCTTTATTCTGTAAAGTAGTCCCTTACTCTAGTCTAACTCTGAATATCTTACACCAAGGTTAAAACCAGACTCCTAATCCCCCCCCCCCCATGCGGTACAACAAAACGTAACATTAAGATGGGAAGCACCTGGCGATATTTTCTAAAACCATTTGGCAAATAACATCTAAGCATCATAGCTAGGGTACAGAACTGCACTGACTATTCTATTAAAATAACTTCTAATACTAACTGTCCTTCAAACTTATCATGAATACATCACGCAAAAACCTATAGTAGATTCCATTTGATATTAAAGTTATGGGCGGAGTTTGGACTCGTCCATTACTCAAAATAGGGGAAGAATACCGCAAAAACCGTTGATTCGTCCTCGCAATACAAAAGAGATCGATTGAAAGAAACGACCAACTACAATTAAAGTTACGGTTGTTCGTCCAGTCAGTACTTTGTATTTTTATACTATGTGATGCTAGTGTGTCTACCCCAGAATTTGGTTTTGAAGCATTGCTTACCACAATATAAAATTTTAGAAAGCTCAGTCACCTCATGTGTTCCATGCAGATTTTTATCTTCCCTATTCATAAAATCAGCCTTCACCCGCTTTCACCTGATTAAGTTTGCACTTTTTTTGAACATTCTACGGTTTATTGCTTTGACCTTTGATTAGGACTGTGAATGGCAACGCTCAGGGTTAGCGCACATCATACCACAAAAACCGGACTAAAGTGTTTATAATCTAATCCCCCCCCCTCAATTCATACCTCCCCTTCCAAAAGTAGAGTCTATTCCAAGTCAACTGGAATCTCGTATAATGTACCTGAAATGTCATTTAACACGAATACTTTGATACCAGCAAGCAGCTACGATAAACAATTTTCACTTTTGTGAAACGAACTTCTTCCCAATCATTAATCATATTGAAAAGAAGATGAATAGAGAACGGCAGCCAACTGCTTAAAGGCACTATCATTTATTTGCTAATCAAAAAATCGAAAATATCATCGAAAAACGGATTTTTATATGAACAAACATAAAAGGACTGCTAATATACATTATCTTCCCTCACAGGGTCTACGCAAACTGGTGTTTTTCTTGCGGAATGTTCCAAATAATTTCCCAGAAAACATCATGCATAGAAAATTGACTTCATATTGTCTAAAGATTCCAATTTTATCTATCCTAGAGTCCAGCCATCTGTGTACCATCAAAGTTTACAATGGTCCCACTGTACGGAAAGCTTTCCTTTGGAATCACACTAAAAACATAACTTGTTGACTCCAATCTGGATTTACTTTAATTCTAACAATAAAGCAACAGAATGATCCACAAAACTGGATAATTTTCCTTTTGGGGAAACTTTGTATACCCAAATTAGTGTCAAAAGGCATATTGTTTGCTGTACTGGTGAGATATATTCCATAGCATAGTGAAGAGCGTGGCCAGCGGTACGGGAGGGTGCTCTTGGGCCTGTTTTTGCGCAAATTTACCAAATTCCGGTTCGAATCCCGGTGGGGGCATTTGCTGGGATTTATTCGGTTACTGCAGTTCTGGATTTGTTATATTATATCAGCTATGATTAAATACAGAATACCGGCATCCTCCTTGGTTCATTGGAATCGGGCCAAAATGAATCATGGAAGCAGCCCCGTCCTTCGCAGGGGGACCGTAAGCGTCGGTCCCGTGTACAGAAAGTACCTATTACATAGCAGCCAGTTTCAAAATAAGAGTAGGGTGAAAACTCGGCCTGTTACCAATCCACCCCAGCCTCAAAGGCAGGCCATGTTAGGCGCGTCCGTATCATGGATACCAAGCTGATGGTTACAACGCGGCCCGGATCAGCTTACTCAGTTGAAAATCTGACACCACCACAAGCCATTTCCAATGTTTGTGGAATCCGATAAGAGAATGAGCATAGGGCGTGGCATATTATGGCCAACATCATTGCTCCAGCTGTCTAATACCTTTAGTTGGCGCGGCGCTAGTGTGCATTTTGGCCACTTTCAGGTTGCCAAAGTCAAGATTGACATTTCGTCTTCACAAGCATCTCGCTTTATTGGTTTAATATTCTATTCTCTAAGACTGTTTCTGACTGACGAATTGGTAACTAGCTACTCCGGCCTACGCAACTCTGTCTAGCGTCAAGCATTCTGACAGCTATTTTCGGCGAAACCTTTTTCGTCGAAAAATTGCTCTATCAGCGAAAAAAACGGGGTTTCCTCGAAAAGCGGGGTTTTCCGCGGGGAAAGCTTTTTTTTCGAAAAACCCAGTTTCTCGATTTTGAAAAAAACTCGATTTTCAGTGACCTCTTCACGCACCGTTGGTTCACAACTTTTCGTTTATAGTCTATGGAGCCCGGCACTGTGGCTGCGGCGGATATGTTCTACTTTTACAGGGTTTCGGCGACGTGTTTCGGTCGAAGACTCCAGTTTTTCAAATTTGGTTGATAAACCTGGTTTCGATCGAAAAATGGGTTTCTCGAATTATTATTATGGGACATTCAAGCCTGTCCTAGACAGCTACTGTTGCGGCACTCACCTCAAGTCTTAGAATGGAACGGGCTTACACTCTTGCTTTTGCTATCAAATACGTAATGTATATCACTATCCATCACGAATCTGAGATAGCTGAGATAAGAGGCATCGGTTAAGTGGTTGTAACTGCACTTTTCTGCTGCCTGCATGGGGCCTTAACGCAACGTTAGACGTGTACTCTTCCACTATTGGGATATCCTGGTTCCAAAGCATGCCATAAATGATTTTTTTCATGTGAAACTACGTTGCCCCATGCAAGTTCTCTGTTGGCATAGCATTCGTGCAACAATTGCCTTTGCAGTAGGTAAGGAAGCTACCAATCTTAACGCATGCTGTTGGGGATCTATATTGGTATTCAAAGGGGAAGCCGAGCTTATATATCTCACCTTCCACTGGACTCCTAGTACACTCTCAGCACCATAACTAACCCGATGTGAAATGATCGTTGTAGCAAATTAAAGGTAATAAAATAAGCTTTCTGTAGATACCAAATTTTTAGATGTACAGGGTGTCTCATGAAAGAATACACCCTAACTATTGGTGGACCCATAATTCAAATAGTGAGTATCAATTTGAGAAATTTAAAAAGAATCTTAACCCACAATTATTTTTCAATATTGTTTACTCACCCTGTAACATGATTCTGCTACATGAATTGTATACTTGGCCATTAGCTACTTGAGCTTGTGAAGATCTGGCGTCCGTTCCCCAACACTCAGCGGAAACTACGTTGTATACTAACTCACCCCCCCCTGCGTATGTCCTACATATTAGACCTTTTATATACCAGTTACCCAGTGCTTTGGACTAATTTGTCCACTCAGGCATGACATAGTGCTGATCCCCCATAGAACCTGGGTCCTTAATGTCAACCCCAATGTCAACCAATCACATAACATAACATTTATTTGAAATTACTATCGGCAGTATACGCAATGAAGAATTTTGAGCCCCAATTTTGAGCGAAAGGATGGTTCATTATATTTTTTACTTCAAGGTCAGGCATGACCGCAACTCTCGTTAATGAACTGCATTAAGGCAACTTCGGCAAGTCGTTCAATACGAGTTTGATCAGTGATGCCTGAGGTCTGCTACACAGCTAATCTTTGGCCCCAAGTTTCAAAATCACGATAGACATTATCGCTGTAAATTCAAGCAGCACGAGTTCCACGCAATTTTGAATTTCGCGCAAAGTGATTAGTGATGTTCATATTTGCCAGTTTCCTGGACTCTGTTATTATCTAATTTTAAATAGTATAAATGGTGTATAAATGAGATAAAGTTCCAAGCCAGTTGTAGTTTAGTTAGAAAGCAAATTTCTGATTAAAAATAGGAAAAGGAAATCTAAACAATTTTTCGCCCCGACATATAGCTGGAGGAAATCAACGCATCGAAACACGCAGTATGTTAACCAAAATTGAACTCCATTGTCCGGGGCTTTACATGGCATAAACTCCCATTCACACCACTGCTGTTGATTTGCAGCAGAGTCTCCCCGCTAAATAGTTTCATATCGACCGACCTGTTAACAGCACGCGTCCCATTTTCTCGGTTTATTGCATTACCGTTTACAATAGTATATTGTAGCGTCAGTTTTAGTCGGACTTGATTAAAAATGTTAGTTCCCTGCTGTATTACCCCAAGTTCAATGGTAATTGTTAATATTTTGAAAGCCAATATCGGTACGGTTCAATGATAGAGGTCTCCGCCTTGATACTTTCGCTAAGAGAACCATTTTCAAAGTTTTTGGAAAAGAGTAAGCTTCACTTATATTTTACTCACATAAGCTTGGATCAAATTTGCAAACATTTATTTTCTTGATTTGAAAGGATAAGCAACAGGAATGGTTCTTTAACTAAACGCCTGTTTACAGTTTTGTACAAGTTTTGTAAAGTCAACAGATACGAGTGGTTTTAGACACTAGTGCAATCTAATTATATATTCAAAATCCACGTTGACTGTGCATGCGGGGAACGTAATAATAAAGGGCATTCTCGACCTCTGCGGCCTGCCGTGAGGTGACCTACTATTTTAAGCCCAACGTGTTAGCCCTCGTCTACCGAAGGCTGGGGTGGTTACAACCTCACTTAGGTTTTTCCCCGGCTGCTAAAACCCCTGTTTGGTGACAATACTCAGTTAAGGGCAACCTTCAGTGATGTGCTAAATCAGAAAATCCGAAAAAAATATCAAATTTATAAGATTTTGCACATTGTCTGTAATAATTAAAGTACCATACACCGGGTACCTAGTACCGGGTATATTCAGTCATTACGGGACACTTACTACAAACACGTAACTGAATGGCGAGTTATGTCTTTGAACACTACTGTTTTAACGTTTCCTTCCTTTTCTGTCAATTCTCAGTTGGAAAAAATAATTTCTAAAGAACTTGTCCCTCACTTTTAAGCTATTTCTACAAATTTCAAAAGATTTTAGAAGTTTCGGTGATCACTGATGGGTCTTTCTTACCATGTTCAATCATAAAGAGTCGCTTATTGAAAATCAACTCATATCAATGTCTCAGTCATGAACATACTGGAAACTGTCAGAGATTTTGTTTTTACATCTCTAGGTAATTATTTTGCACAAAATACCAGTATATTCAGCACAGATAAAAAAATGCGGAGAACAATGCTGAAGTTTTCTGCAAATAAATTTGGAACTAAAACGTTAAGAACTTTCAATATCGTTATGTCTTTCAAGCTGATACAAAACCTCTATGGTTTCACTTGGATCTCAATTTCGTGGTAGGGCTAAGACCATGAAATCTTGCTGATCCAACACCAGCTATCTTAGCTTTCTTATTTGGGAAATTGAATATTTTTTTTCAGTATTTTCTTTTGTAATCTCTGGGATATTATTTTTATCATCCTGCATTATTCTCCCACATTCATTTTTGAACAATAATTTGGTTTCAAGTTTTTACTCATTCCACTGCTGAAGAACATGTTACTCTGTATAAACAATGCGTATTGGACATGTTTACTCGTGTAAACGATTGATCTTTGTGGGCTCAAAAATCGGGCAAACAGGATTTTAAGTCTCTCGGCAAACTTAGGGCATAAATCTTCTCCAAGTTCAATGACACCAATAAACGTTTTCTGATGAAAGCCTGTTTATCACTCTTAATAACAACATCAAAAACCATTTAAGGAGGAGCTACGACCTGCTAAAATGTTGTCGTTTACCTAAACACTACAGAAAAGGTTTTGGACCGTAAGGTTTAGTATAGACCTACTGGATCAGGGCTAGGTAGGGTAGAGGCAATCAAGTGGGTTAGCACTTTCGCTACGGGTTCATTTTAGAACCGACCTCCAAAACGTATGAAATAAAGCACATTTTAGGGGGTAGGGGAAACCACCAAAGGGCTATTCTTCTACAGCTTTTAGATTAAAGTTTGAGCATCATTTGATGTCTAAATCATTCCCCTAAAAACCTGCCACACCCGTTCCTTTTGAAGCCAATCAATGCATATATGCATATCTATGGGTCCATATGAACGACAATCTTGTGTAAAATGTTACCCAAGTCTACCCTATTTGGAATTCGCTTAGTATATCTTCAAAGTTTAAAAATAAAATGGAAGTACAGGGGAATTGCCCACAGGAGTCATGTTGCAATTCGATCAAATAATACTAGCAATATTGATTGATATGATTGATTTTATTGATTTTGGACTTGAGCACTTCTTGCACTATGGTGTAAATACATCAAAATTAGATTTGAGTATTCACCAAAACAAAGCATACACTTTTTTTAATATTAAAAAGGACGATTTGATTCATAAAAGTTACCAGATTTTGTTTTAATTTTTCGACCTGTTGAACCATCACGTGCACCTTTTAGGAGGGAACTAAGTGTACAATATTCAAAAGAAAATTTCCCAATCCCTAGTGACTTTTTAAAATCACGAAAGCTGAGAAATGGATCATGACACTTTCTAGGTACATATCCTCTAATACAAGAAAGTTCCATCCCTTTCTGCTGTCTGTTTGTACCATAACGTCCCTATTAGAGGACTTTTTTGGTGTTGCAAAAGTGTGATAGCGGTATTTTTGTTTGTCTATTATGAGCAATTCTTACAACCAAGGCAGGGGTATTACGCTCCATCTTTCTGAAGTTAAGGGACGTTTAGGGATATAGATTACAAATGAAGATTGCAGCTGCAACAAGAAATATCACGGGGACAAGTTCTTTCCCAAGCTCTCTTGCCAAGTTTTCTTGGGGTGTTTGGTACTTTCACTGCACAATGCGATAATGAACTGTGAATCAAAACCTTTGATAGCGTGGAAGTCAGGCATGGTATTTCGGACTGAAAATGACTGAAAATGCTGGTCACAATCTATAGGAAACACAATTAAATAGTATGCTGGGTCTCCTTCAATATTTGTTGGGCTATTTGATTCAATGGACATGGTTATACTAGCTTAAATTGCATAGTGGAATAGCCTCTTCTTTTTTAGGTAGAGGTATGAATTGAGGGGATTAGTATAATAAAACTTTAGTCCGTGTATATGTGGATGATGTGCGCTAGGCCATGATTAGCCAACCGCCCGTTGAGCGGTTGGCTTCACAGTCCCACTCAACACAGTCAAAGTATAAACCCCTAGAATGGTTCAAAGAAAGACAAACTAAATCCAGGAATAGTTTCAGTGAAAGCAGGTGAAGCTGATTTTTATGAATAGTAAAGATAAAAGTTCTGCAGTGTTTACACAAGGTGATGAAGATTATAAAATGTTAGATTGTTGTGTAGGGCAATGTTTAAAAAACCCAATCTATGGGGTAGACCCACATAATGCATCATCAATTAGGGATAAAAACAAAAGTGTTGGCTGGACGAACAACGTAACTTTATTGGTAGTTGGCCAGTTTCTTCCAATCCGATCTCTTTGTATTGCGAGAAGGAAAAGAACTCGAAGATTTTCTGGGTATTTCTGTCCCTATTTTGAGTAATGGACGAAGTCCAAACTCCCCCATTAACTATACCATCAATTGGAATCTACTATTAATCACAGAGCTTACTCCATAAGATTATGGAACTGATCACCAAGGACATCCGTTTGACTGGATGTATTGACTGGACGAACAGAAACAATGTTGTAACTTTAGTTGTAGTTGGCCAGTTTCTTTCAATCCGAAATCTTTTGTAATTGCGAGGAGAAATTGAAGATTTCTGGGTATTTCTGTCCCTATTTTGAGTAATGGACGAAGTCCAAACTCGCCCATAACTCCCCACAATGGAATCTACTATAATCACAGATGCTTACTCCATAAGATTTTGGAACTCACCAAGGACAAATCCCGTGTGACTGAGCTCATCAATGGATTGCTTGCAAAACAGGGTGTTCTTTGTCCAGCTAGGAGAGAAGAAGAGCGAGGCGTAGGGCTCAAGAATGGACTACCCCAAGGGAGAATGCTCGCACCTCTCTGTTATACCAACGACCAAAACTAAGCGTGCAGGGAACCTGTCGTTTATTTACGCAGACAGTCTTGGAATTAGCGCAACAGATGCAGTCTTCACAGTTGTCGAAGAGGAACTCTTCAATGCTTTGCATGAACTCACTCCTTATGAGGAAAACCATCTATGTGTAAAATCCATCTAAACCACAGGTGTGTGCTTTCCACCTTCGCATCGTGAAGTCAACGTCCAGCTTAACTTAAAGTAACCTGGTCTGGAACACACCCGGACCACCACTGTTGATAATACCCAACTACCTAGGAGTTACATTGACCACACTCTCTCTCTCTTATAACACCCCACCACGAAGCTGAAGAGCAAAGTGTGATTCACACCAATAAAATCTGGGACAAACTCACTGGTACAAGATGGGGGTGCTTGCCAATACCCTAAGAATCGACGCACTGCATGTGCTACTAATGTGAGAGGTCTGCCTGCCATGTATGGAAGGAAAGATTCAACCAATTGCCCAAGACGCTTGCATCCAGCATTAAAGACATCTTTGCCGGACTTATCACAGGATGTATCGCCAAATAACATTCTAGTTTACTTCTTTTTCGCTTGTGTGGCGAAAGGCTTGATTTCAAATTCGGCAGGGGGTTCCAAGAAAACGTTCAGTAGTTCAGTCTTCGTTCCACCTATTTATAGGACCTTTTGACCTCGTCACAGGGTACAAATATGTCATTTAATTCGCAAAAATATCTTCTTTACCGGATTATGCCGATATCAACCTAAAAACTTGTTCAGAGCGAACCACCGACCTAGGATTCAATATAGGGTGTCTCAGAATAATGCGTCAAGGTATTAAGGGGTCAATTCCGGTCTGAAAGCCAAAAAATCACTCCATTTAAATGCAAACAGTTTTCTTCTACAGGCTCATGCCGATATCAACCTACTAAACTTGTTCAGAGGAAAAAAAACCACTGACCAATGATACATACGGGGTGGGTTTCAGGAGTAAGAATTCAAGGTCATTAAGGGGTCAGCTCTCCGGTCAAAAAACCAAAAAATTTAAAGACTAAATTTTATATCTCAAAATGTAAACATAGCAGCGTAGTGACATAACTTTCCGCATGCATGCTGTTAGCCGATTAGGCTGGGTATTTTATTTTGGGGGGGCCAAGGTCTTTTAGGTCATTCCAGGTTTTTCGAGCTAAAAAACTTTAAGAATTTTTATCTACAGAAACTAGCATAGTAGCATTTGTTATTTGACGGCAAACAATGCAATTTTGCGATTGTCTATCGGTTTTTTTTATATCGGGGTCAAAGGTCTTAAGGGGGTCAAATGGTCAATGTTGCAAAAAATGCTTAAAAATTAGACTAAGGTGACTATATCTCAGCCTATAGAAGACAGATAAAAGCCGTTAAAAGGAGCTTCAGACCTTCACCAAGGAACATGAGGGTCAAAGGATGACATGTGACATGGGGTCATATTACACGGCTGGGGTACCAGTGGCCTAGGGCCACATAACCTCTAGTTTTTTTTCGCTTGTGTGGCGAACGAAGTCTTGATGATTTAAACATTCTGCATGGGTCCCAGAAACTCAGTAGTTCATCTTCGTTCCACTACTCTATCATTGCAGGTCATAAATCAAGGGAGGTTCAGAAGTTGGTGCCGCACGCAAGTTCTGGGGCATTGAACTATCGAGCCAGGTGCTGGGCATCACCTCATCTACCGTTCAGTCAGAATGGGTGGGGTCTATTCAGATGTAAAGTTTACCAAAAGTTCTGAACATCTTCTTCGTCTGTGAGGCAGTTACTTCTTTGTGTGCAGTAAAAATTTGCCAGTAAAATTACCACAGTATAATGTTGCAGGTCAAACATATGACCATTCATGTGGGGCTGGTGCTATAACTGCGTTGGTGGAATAGTCAAAAACAGCATTCACAATGCTTTCTGGTTTGTCTCATGCCCATAATGTCTCTTTGGGGCTATAGCATCTAAGTGATGAATGTTCTAAAGCGGTTATTATATCCAAACTGGGCAAACGATTGCATTAAAAAACTACGAATGATGCCATTTATGAATTAGTAATACAAGAAGAAGGACCCTCCATCAGTAGTCCATATCAGTAACCGATTCAAGGTAACATCTCCCAAACGTTTGGTCTACTCATGACCGAGGGGTAAAGCGGCAGAGGTGTATGCCCATATTTCTCAGAGGGAGTTCTCGCCCCAATGAACCGCGATAACAACTGAACCTTATCTGACTGTCACTTATAACGGATGCGACTGGATTTTAAATGCTTCCATTATTTTGTGCGCACACAAAAAATATTGTTAGCTTGGTTTGCTTGCAACCTGTAACCGCTTCCATATACCTGCAGTATATTTGTACCATAACCCTGAATTATCATAAAAACAGGAGTGAAAGGTAGTTTAGAATGTGAAATCCATAGCCTTAAATAGATCGAAGGTAACAAAGTGTGACACTATCTCTTGCCCAAGATGCCTTTCATCCACCAAACATTTCAATGACAGTGTAAAACTGAGATGAAGTCAGTTGGAGAGACATTACTCATTGGGCAGTATCCTACATTGGTGACTGTTACAAGTTCTTAAACACGTCGGTTAACTGTTAGCCTGATCTCGAAACGTGCAATTCACTGTAAAAGAACTCGAAACTTTAAAAAAAAAGTAGATAGTTTTAAATGTTGTGAAGTCCCAGCTGGCCAGTCAAAACGACATTATTTACTGAACATTTTTACAAAAAATCAGTGTTGGGGGAAACAGGGTACAATTTTTTTTGATGGCATTGAAGGCATTTCAACCTGGCACCTTCTGCCTATTTGCCAAGATTGAGCTGAGCTCAACCTCAAATACCTTGGTTGGGCGCCCGGGGGGACTTAGTGGGGAATGGGACGTATCGAGTATGGAAATGCGGGGACGAGAAGGGTTCTGATTTTCGCCTCCTCTTGTATATTAAGTGTCCTTTTTCTTGAATATTTGGTATAAGAAAGGGTTATAAGAAATTATACAGTTAACATATTTAATTAAAAGTATAAAACGAACACCATTTCACACCCTTAGTGTGAAAAATAGCCATTTGTTTCAGCTTCTGGGGTTTCAACCAAACCACCATCAAAGTATGTTTGCACTAGGTCCATCCCCATCCAGTGCCAAGCTCCCGCCATTGTTGCTCCTATTGAAAACTTCCTTGCGTCGCTTCTGACCAAAACCTAAAATTTTTTGTCTAGACCAGTTAAACATCCCCTCTATTTTTCATGTCCCACTCTTTTCCGTTGCCTGCGAATCCTTCTCAGCGATTTAGTTATGGCCCATATAGTATTAAAAACTCTAACAGATAGAATTGCCCAGTGTGTAACAGCTCAGGCCGACCGAACTATTTCAAGGTACCAGGCCCTAACATTTTACAAACATGGCTGTTATGTTATCATTAATGGTTAGATGTTCTCGTAGTGGTCTTAGGCCAGGAAGGAAAGATTAATGAAATTTTTGGTTGTTTTGGTAACCTGGAACTAATTGCCTATCAAAGGTTTTTCTTCACAATGCAGTTCTTGGAAGTAACCAAAATGACATACTAAAAGTCCGAGAAAATCGGGTGCCTGAATATGTACATGCATTAAATCAAAATGGGCCGCCATTCAAAGGATTTTTGTCCATAACTCAAGATCCGAGGGTCGTAGAGAAGTAATGTTGGTGTCTCTACCATGTTTTGGGGGTTCTACGAACTCAAAAAGAGAAATAATAGCAATATGAGGAGGGGTTTAGGCCTTATTTGCATAAATCAATATGGCTGCCTTTTGCTGACTTTCTGAAATGAGTTATGTTGAAATGTGTTTCTGGTTTGTATGCATATGTTATCAAAGAACATGTTTATTAAGTTGCCATTTTTTTTTAAAGAAGTATTTTTTTTATTGTTTTTTGCTTTATATTAAAAAAATATGTGGGGATCAAAAACTTCTTGATCAATTTTCAAAGCTAAAAGAGAACATCTTAAGAAGTCTTTACATAAAAATGACACATCCGAAGGAAAAAATCATTTTATTCATTTTACAGGCTTTACTGGTTAGCCTCAAAGGCTTCATGCCAAAAAGTAAGGGAATTACGGAAACCTTTCTGACAGCTTGGAATAGAAAAGGTCTTCTTCATGTAGATAAGATCAGGCAAAAATTTTTCATGCTGTTAGGGTTGTTTTACAATTCAGCGGTACCTCTTGGCTGAACACGACAATGTGACCATAACAAACAGTCTATACTTTTTCTAAAGATAATAATTGCCAACTTCTAAAGACCACAAAAGGCACAACCTACAGCTGCAAAAGAACCATTGAAATGTTGAGGACTAACAAAACTATGAACATATGTATGGAGGAAATTGCGTAAATACTGTTCATATGATGAAGGTTCATATTTGGAGTAGAACCAGCACTTATCATAAGGAATTGGACGATCAACATTCAACATTCAGGAATAATATTTGAAGCAAAGTATTAATTCCAAGAAATCGTAGAATATGTGACCATTCGGTAAATTGTGGTGCCAAATTTGAAATTAGTGGGAAATTCCGTCAAAAATGCATCTCCGTATTAGACAATTAAAGCTGAAACTAAATTGACAGATTGATTTGTGATATTTTCTTTTAAAAAACTCGAGTTTATGTTTCAACATTGTTGTAGGGTAAAGGGTAAACCACTGGTGGCTACCCATTAATTTTTCCTGTATGACATTGATTCATATGTATAAGTCAGTGTCCGTCAAATCTGTCCTTTACGAAAACATAAGTTGGACTAACCATAAAAAATTGTTTGAAAGGACCACAATCTCCAAATTTGGAAACATACTGTTTGAATTATCTATATTACAAAAATATTAATACTGAAAATAAATCCAAGCAACTTTGTTTTCACCCCAAATGTAGAAAAAATGAAAGGGTTCTGTCAAAACCTTGGTCCTCTCTGAAAAAGGATCACATTTCGTCAATCATAAAACTTGTTCACGAAAGACATGACGCCTCAAAATTTGGAATTCTACTTCTAAACGTGCATACAACGGTAAAAAACACTCAATATGAAAGAATCATCTGACTCAGTTTCACCCCAAATGAGACCGCCGAGGTACCCTTGATTGTAAAACACCTTAGTTAAGTTTCCGGGTATGCGCTGCTGCATTTAGTCCAGACACCTCTTAGTATACAGTGTAGTCAACAATGTTCCGTTATCTGATTTGAACTTTGTTTGTTAGTTATTAAAATAAACATTTAGGAACACAGATAGTCCAACCAAAATGGGTAATTCCAAAGTTAGAGAGGATCTTATGTTTTGTTTTGTCATGCAGTACACATTCTGTGCACAGTATACAGTGTCAAGGATACCGGTATAACCAAAATTCCAAATCCAGATTTTCATAACGAAGTTGTGAATGTTCTATGTGAAGGATATCGATTTAAGCTTAGTTATTTTCACACAGTTTTTAAGTATTGGAACAGCATTATGTAGGCCTATATGCAAAAACATATTTGTTGCACAATTGATTGGTCGCCCTCATCGGGAAATCTGAGTCAAGCCTTAAACGGATACCACGAAATCTTATTAGGTTGATTTTTGGTGATTTATCAGGCCATTCCATCGAGGGTGTCACTGCTACTCTAGTCCCATTTTTGGATAGGTTTGATGGAAGCATAACTTTCTATCATTAATGATGTGATCCAGGAAATTGGACTACTTTTTATGTCATGGTTAAAGCACGTAATAGGTGTTTTTTCAAGCTTCATTTGTTTCTTTGTTGTCCTATCAACTATCCTGGTAAGATTGAATTCAGAAAAGACATTTTTGACGAAAAAGGACCACTTCTATTTAGCAAAATGCCACAATAGTAAAAATTATTGCTTACTTACAAACTTAATTTTGTCAGATGGATTTCAACAGTTTTTTTTTCATTGCTGTAGGTAGACCATTATATCATCCAAATAATTATAACCACCAAGGTAATTTGTTCAATGGATATATTTTTGAAGAGGTGCAAATGTGCCTATCTCAACAGGTACCCTTATTGTTAAACACCCTTAACGATTGCTGCTGAGGTGACATGTTCCTTATGTGATTATCCTGAACCAAACCATAACCCTCCTAGCCCCCGGCCCACCAAACACCTGTACATAGACTCCCACATTGTTAAAAAGACTATTGGTATGGTGAAAAAATGAAACGCTATAATTACCATCTAAAACCTTTATAATGGCTTTTGCTTAAATAGCCACATAGGAACTCACCATATGCTCACACATTTTAAGCATATGTCGCAAACTAATTTTTTGTACTTTTAATTAAATAAATAACAGTTTCAGATTTATATTTAAAAATGCTATGGGGAATTGGGGTATGTGGCACTCCCTCGAGTTTTTCTCCTGGTGAAAAAAAGTGTGTGATTGTGGGGTCGCAATGTTTTTAGTATTTTTTTATATCTTTTGAGCACATTTATTGAAAAAAATTCGGACCCACCACCTTACCCAGCCGCCAATTTGATGTGGATTGATGAAGCCTCCTATACTTACTATGTAAATTGTCACACCATATATTTGCTCTTAAAACAAAAGTGGCATGTTAATAAACCTTCTTTATTAGTTAGGTTAACATTTAGTTATTTGGAAGGTCCCAAAATTTCAATTTTCCTACACCTTTGTACCACAAAACTGATTTCACCAAATTTGCAAAGGCGCCGTTCATTATGCATCATACAGCAAGCATGCGGCATTTTGTACTTATTTTTGGTATCACTGGATAGATAAGAACCATAGCTATCCTGGAAGCACAAATCCAATTCAACGGGGTGTCTATGGAAAATATATGAGTACATCAACCCCTCCCCGCCTGGTTAGACATGGTTACCAAAATAACCTGATTAGAGGAAGGTTAAGCAATAAATAAAATAATTACTGGTACGTTTGCAATATATAGATTAGAATTAAAGGGACATGTCGATTACTCGTACCCCAGAACCCCACGATTTATGAAAGGGTCAAAAGTTTGGTATATGTAGAAAGATACTGTTTTCTCATTTACCATGGGAAATCTTAGGGCTACAAGGCATTTGGTTTGAAGTTATGAGCGAAATTGATTTTACACAGTATCTATGTCGGATTACAAAATCACATTTCATAATCTCCCACCAAAAGGGTTGATATATCGGCGCGAAACTTTAAGGTGGGGTTTGGGGGTGAAGGCATTCTGTCCAGATGAAAATTTATATACTAAATAGGGTAATACACCGTGTAAAATTAATGGTTAACACATGTGGCCAATTCTTTCATGCGGGAACTTGATCCTGAAGCAGGAGATGATTTTCATGGTTTTTAGGAATGGTATATTAAAGGACAATATATTGTTCAGTTGTTTGGTTTATTCTTACCAATATTGGTGCATAATATTGGCAAGTTAAATTGCCACGAATCTTAGGACGATCATTATTTTCAACAATTATACCATTGGCTTTGCTTGTCGTCCATTTGGATTTATACTAATTAAGGGAAGAATGGTGTCTCAGCATTCACATTATACAATTACATGCAGTAATTGATCACAGAATTATGATGTAATAGACCAAATATTAGACTTCTTTGGAATCAGATTTCGAGGATGTGGAAAAAATATATCAAAAATGGCGGCCCATTTTGGATTTATGCAAATTAATGCTTGAACCAAACATCATGTATTAGTACTTCCTAATTGTGTTACAGACCCTTGAAAATATGGAGAGATACCGAATTATTCAGCCTACGGCGTCTCAGAACTCAAGATAGTAACAAAAATCTATCAAAAGGGGCGTTGTCTATGGAAAATCTAGGAGTTTACATCAACCCCCTCCCCCGCTGGTTTAGGTTTAGACATGTTACCAAAATACACCTGATTAGAGGAAGGGGTTTAAGCAATACCATAATTACTTGATAAGTTGCCAATAATAGATTAGAAATAAAGGGCCATGGTTCCGATTACTCGTCCCCAGAACCCAATTTACTGCAAGGGTCAAAAGTGTGGGTATTCTGTAGAACGCTACTGTTTTTCAATTACGATGTGAAATCTTAGGGATAAGGAACATTGGTTGAATGTTATGAGCGAATCTTGATTGTACACAGTACTCTATGGGATTACAAAAAATCACATTTTCATATCTCACACCAAAAGGGTTGAATATCGGCGCGAACCTTACGGTGGGGTTTGGGGGGTGAAGGCATTCTGTCAAGATTGAAAAATTTATATATTTAAATAGGGTAATCCCCCTTAAAATTAATGGTAACACATGTGCCAATTCTTCATGGCTGGAACGATCCTGAGCAGGAGATTGATCTCATGGTTAAGATGGTATATAAAGTGGACACTAATTGTTCAGTTGTTTGTTTCTTACAAATATTTGGTGCCATAATATTGGCAGGTTAAAATTGCCACGAATATTAGGACCCGGATCATTATGGTACAATTTTACCATGGGCTTTGCTGGTCTTGTCCATTTTGGATTTATACTAATTAGGGAAGAGGGTCTCAATCATTCACATTATACAATTTACATTGCAGTAATTGATCACAGAATTATGTGTATAGACACAATATTAGACTTCCTTTGTGACTCAGATTTCGAGATGTGGACCAAAAAATCTATCAAAATGGCCGGGGCCATTTTGTGATTATGCAAATTAAGCGTGAACCAAACATCCTCTGATATTAGTACTGTCTTAATTGTGTTCACAGAACTTGAAAATATGGGTTTTATAGATACCGAAATTATTATGCAGCTACGCGTCTCGGAACTCAAGATATTAACAACAAAAAATATATCATAAAATGGCGGCCATTTTGAATTTATGCAAATTAGGCATTATTTCTGCAACTCGGATTTTCTCGGACTTTTAGAATATCATTTAGGTACCTTATGCAAATGGCATGTGCAAAAAAACCTTGATAGCAATTGTTCCAGGTCAAACCTCAATTTTCTTGGATAAAGAAAGTATCAACTTTTAGACCCAGTCATATGTCTATGACCTCTTATTCACATTGGTAGCTTAGATAGAAAACATAATTTGCATATGAAACTACAAGGACCGCTAAAATAATTATATCTCTCGCATGATATGAGGTCAAAGACACACAATCGGGTCTAAAACTTCTTCTTGCAAAGATAACATCACTTTTTTCTGTACATTAGGTGATTGCTGGGTGGTTAAATAATTGCTTTATATGAAAGACAACAATTACTGTTTTCTACTGACGATACTGTTTGCTACTGAAATAACAATTTTCACTGGTTCTACTAAAGAAATCCAATTACTGTTTTTCTACTGAAGATATCAATTACTGTTTTCTACTGAAGATATCCAAGTGCTGTTTTCTACTGAAGATATCAATTACTGTTTTTCTACTTAAGACATTACTACTTTTACTGAAAAATAGCAATTGTTTTATACTTTACTGTTTTTACTGATGAGAGCAAATGCTGGTTTTCTACTGAAGATAGCACTTGTTGTACGTTTCTATGAAGATAGCATACTGTTTTCTAATGAAGATAGCAAATTGCTGTTGCTACTGAAGATAGCAGTATGTTTTCTACTGAAGAAAACTTATGACTTGTAGTACAAAGAAAACTAACTGACACTTGTCAAAAGAGGGCCGAAAATATAGTATTTGGTACATATAAAAAGGCAGTGTTATCACCAAATGCTGATCATGCTTTTTGTGCAACTGTGACATAGAAGAAAATGCCTTTCGTGATAACAATGATCTAAAATGTAACCTCACTTTTTCAAAAAAAACAAGTAATAAAGTTTTTACTGATACTGTTAGTTTTGAATGATTAGCCACAGCAAAAGGCAAATGACATTGCTATTATGCAAGAGAGGCAACACTATTCTCCTTGCCCAAATAATTATCATTACATCGCAAATGATAACTTCGGAGCACTTTTCTGGAACACAATGTACCAAGA
The DNA here is from genome assembly GCA_023653785.1 of Ophioderma brevispina. Taxonomy (NCBI): domain Eukaryota; kingdom Metazoa; phylum Echinodermata; class Ophiuroidea; order Amphilepidida; family Ophiodermatidae; genus Ophioderma; species Ophioderma brevispina. The sequence continues at coordinate 117,686 of JAMKCH010004068.1, forward strand.
TTGCTCTCATTTCATTCAGGACATAAATACTGAAAAAAGACGCCCAATCAGTCCAGCATCAGTTTTATGCAGGGAAGACATCAGTGTTGACATTCGCTCCAAAACATGGTTCCCGCATGTCAGTACAATGTTAATATCTCACTTGGTTGGAGTAACGAGCACTACTATAGGAAAATTATATATCACATTCCTAAGTCATGACGTGAGATTGTTAAGAATTCAATATTTGGGAAGATTATAGTACGATACTAGCTATGAAAAAAATTAACCATTCACAGTTTATATAACTTCTTGAAAATCTTGAATCCTGAAACATTTATTATGTTTAGATATATTGAACAAATATGGAGGTCAGGTTTTGGGCGTTTTGGTGTAAAAGCTGGAGATGTGAGGGCGTCAAGAAATAAGCAATATGGTCAGAAGGGAAGGGAATATCTCAAATAACTGGAGGAAGCTTTAAAGATATTTTCTGAGATTATTGATAACTCGTAGAAAAAAACAGTAGTTGCTGTTTTAGTAGAAGATAGGTTAATACTTTATGAGATGTTATCTTCAGTAGAAAACATAATTATTATCTCGTAGGAAAACAATTGTTATCTTCAGTAGAAAATAGTTTAATGTTATTTCAGTAGGAAACAGTAATTGTTATCTTCAGTAAAAGCAGTGTAATTGTTATTTTCCGCATGAAAGCCAGTAATTTGTTATGCTTCAGTAGAAAGCAAGTAACTGTATCTTCAGTAGAAAAGCAGTAATTGTTATCTTCCGTAGAAAGCAGTAACTTGGTCTTTTAGTTAGAAAACAGTATGCTATTTTTCAGTAGAAATCGTTAATTGCATTATTCAGTAGAAAGCAGTAGTAACGTCAGTAGTAAGTAGAGTAATTGTTTCTCAGTAGAAACAGTAATTGTTTATCAGTAGAAAACAGTATTGTTATCTTCAGTAGAAACAGCAGTTGCTATCTTCAGTAAAAACATTAATTGTATCTCATTAGGAAAAACAGTAATTGCTATCTTCATTAGAAAAACAGTATTGTTATCTTCAGTAGAAAACGTCATGTTATCTTCGGTCGAAAACAGTATTTGGCTCTCATCAGTAGAAAACAGTAATTGCTATCTTCAGTAGTAGCAATAGAAAGCAGTAGTAATTGTTATATGGTGAATTACTAACCATACTAAAAAGGGGGGTTTTAAAATCATGAAATTATTTGAAAAATTGAGCTATCATTTTGGTCCACATTGTCATATCAGAGAGCAAAATAATTTGAGGGGGATGTACTTGCACATCTTACAGTGTGGTCATATCTCTCAAATGGCCTGCCTCTACAATGCTTCCATAATACTGGCATCTGGGTATTAATGTAAATGATACCAGAGAGCACTGGATCCAATTAGTTGTGTACAGTAAAATGACCAAAAAATGCACTGTGCCGAGAATTTGAGGCAATAGAGCCAGAATGTTTGATTATAAAAAGTCCAAGATGAAATAGGTGGGTGTACAGAGAGTAAAAGTGATAATTTTGTGTGTGACTAAAAAGATTTCATAATTGTCATTTTGAACCATTCTTTATGCTTGTACTTGCTTTTCTACTTTTCCACCAACTGGTAAAAGTGTGAATGAAAATTTGGAGTTGTTCCCCTAAAATGTCAGATGTTCTAAATATGGGCCTGATTCCTGTTACTACGCAAGTAAGCACAAAAATTTACAGAGCACAGGGAGTGCTCATGTTTCCAACATATAGTGTGCCCAGATTAGGAAAACGACATTTAACATGGGGTACCAGTTAAGACATAGGTTGCAAATATAACTTGGCCTAATCCATATTGCATTAAGGGAATATGTTTGACCTTGCCCAGTGTTATATGTTTAAAATGCTCTGTCTGTGACTTACTGATCGCTGTCTAGCAAAATACGCACCAGGAATCATTGCAAGCAGCTTTTGAAAAGAACCACAACCCATTTTGTAAAAAATTTTTAATCTCATAATTTCTATTCTTATTCCCAGTGTGCAATGAAGGTGAAAAGGTTATAACATTCTGTTTATTTGGTAAACAGTTAAAAAAATTAATCTTTACATCTGTGCTTATTTGGAAATGTATGATCATTTTGTGAAATGCACTCCTTTCTCTACAGCACATTAAAGGTGGCAACAGAGATTTCACATATCAGTGTCCCTAAAAAAAAAAATTAAAGTGCTGATTTTGCCCGTGATGTAAGCTCATCCATAACAGAACATCCCCATCTGAAAGGATTAAGCTGAGAATGTTCTTTGGTACAAAAATTGTGAAATTTCTAATTTCGTATAGGAGCAACTACGAAATTCGGTCCTATGTTTTAAGGAAATCAAAATTTTTTTTTTCTCTTTGAGACATTTCTGAGCCAATACAAGGTAAGAAATCTATTGGAATTGGTCCAATGTAGATGAAATTACTAATATGAAAATAATTTGGTCCTCAAAATCTCTCGCGACCTTTAACACTAATAACCATTATATTTTCTTATGTGTAACATCATCCCGCTGATACCTCTGTCCTTCCCCTCTGGTTATTGTACCCATACTCATTTAAAACCGATTCTCTAGCTAAATTTTATTTTACTACTATGCTTCCACCTGAGGTTGTCACAAACCCTTCTTCCACTTGCAGCGAACAGGCTTGTACACCTGAAAGGGTGATCATAACATTGTGATAACCTGAACTATCTTACTTGCTAATTCTAATGCATCGAATGGTCAGACCACATTTGCTGCTTTTATTGTTCCGATTCCCACTGAAAGTATTTAAGGAGTGGAACCATAAATGAGCATACTACGGGTAGATGGATTTCTGGATTATGTGAACCAATGTTAATGCTCAAAATTGTTAACCCATCTAATTGGACTTGACGACATTTGGGTCCAAAGTCATCGTGGGGTCATGTAGGCGAGGGTTTTCGGGACATAATTGTACAACCTTAATTACAATTCCTGCTTGTTTTGTATGCCTATTTTTCTACGCTTGGCCATAAAATTCAATCCTCTAACCCTAGCCATAACCCGAACCAATCTTAACCCTAGATATCAACTCAACCCTGATTTTTCGCTTACAAATACGCTAACCTTAAAGTTTAAGGTTAGATTGGGGGTTTTCCCTATCTCAAGCCCTACCTATCCTATAACCAACCCTTATCCTAATAAGTATGACCCTAATGCCTATCACCAAATTTCTAATCCTCTGATCATATAGACCTAAATCATGTAGTTCTAGATCCTAAATCTTATAACTCTAACCTTAAGCATTATCATTAATACCACCTTACACCTAAAGAAAACATATGGTTCCAAACCAAAATAACTTAATAACTTGTTTCTGGGTAAAACTGACCTCATTCTTTTTTGCCACTTCTTGACTACCCATTTTGTCAGATCAGAGTTCCAATTTGCACAAAATAATCGACAGCTGCTATGGTATATTTACCCTAGGGTAGCATTATGACCTTGGCTTCCCTATTGTTATCACAATGTATGTTTATCAAAGGTCATGTTTCATCCTATAGTGAAAACTGCTATATAAAAAAAACAAAGAACCTGTCTACGGCATAATGGAGCATTATCTTAAGATGATAGCTAGGATACACAACCTGCTACTGGCCCCTTGTTTTATCTAAGGCAGAAACATGCCATGAATAGTACAGCAGCAATGGTTACATTCTCGAACAGCTGAATAAACGATGATGATAAATGGATATAAGTAGGTTTTAAAACACTAAAACTAACCCAGATTTGTGTCAAATATTGCTATCATAGTCCGTATTCTGGATATCTGCAATTTTGACATTGTTGGGTTTGCTCCGTCATCCCTATACAAAAGTGGAATTCCAGGTGGTTTAATACAGAGTAACATTGAGCTGTTTTCTGTTAGTTTGTTGAATTTCCTCAGAACTGCTCTAAACTATCGCAGGTTATTTCCACCCTTGGAGTTTTTGTGTGAGAAATAATTGGAGCAGCAAATTAAAGAACTGCAAATATTTTTTTTTCAAAGTAATTGCAAAAATATTGAAATCTTTTGATCCATAGGGAGCTGTTTTGACTTGATTGCAACCTGCATAGTTGAAACACGTAAAGTGTTTGCCAATGACAAAGTTGTGAAAAATAAACCCAGTGTTTTATTGTTCCACTACAAATTACAATTATACAGTAGAGTGCTTCTCTGTAAAGTAGGATAACAGCAAGGAGGTCAGTCATTTTATGGATGTTTTGATTGGCCTTTGGAATTTTTTGAGTTGCAGTCCAAAAAATAGGCAGAATTTAGATGTCTTTGTTCTTTTGACCATGTTTTTTATATATAATATTTAATCTGGGTTGATTACTCGCTGACCAAAACCATTCTTCCATGATGGCCTGACCCCGAAGGACAATTTAACCAGATGGGCTTAATGTGTCCCCAAAGGGAAAGTGATCACTGTGTTGAAATAGATAAGCTAACGGCTTAACCAACAATCAGACCTACCTCCCACTCCTCACATGGAAAAACAATCACACTTGTTAAAATCAAATTCCAGATACCAAAAATTTGTTTTGTCGGATTTGCTATATAGAGGATCGATAATCCACAAAATCTTTACTACATCAAAACAAAAAAATTGATTCTTTCAAATCTTGGAACTACCAAGCATATTTAAGTGTGACTATCTTTAGTTCTAGTAGTTGACTATTTTAATTAATATGCAAAATATTTTTTGAAATCTCTAATCCCAAAAATACAGCGGATTGGAAACTATAATTATGCTTTATTTCATTCATTTTGAATTGGCAATAAAATTAGACAAAAATGTGGTGTTTAAAAGCAATAACTCCCGAACTTTATGATGGAAAATTATTTGTGAACTGTTTTACTGTAAAAAGAGTGATTTAGAATAAAACAACCAGTTGTTTTATTCAAGCCAGGGAAATTGTACTGCATGTTAACCAAATGACAGTAGACCCATGTGCAGAGATGTGTAGTATTGTTTGAGGAAAAATATCATTCTTGGGACATTTGAGCATGTGTTCAAAAGCCCCGTTCATTAGGTTTCATTGTCCCAAATTTAATAAGATATATTTATTTCAGATGTGGTGATGGGGGCGGGGCGGGGGGGTTGCCACCCAAAAAAAATAAAAAAATTAAAAATATTAAATCAAATAAACATCGTTTTTTTTGCAAGAATAGGGATGTGGTCTCTTTTAAAAGCATTTGCATCTATTGAAAATGAAAAAATAAGCAATTTGTTATTGGTTGCCAGTTCTACAAGAAGCCCAAAAGCCCTTCTTGCTTCCAATGTTCTTTCTTTATGGTCACCATGTGCCAATCAGGCTCCTGCTAGGATTGTTACAGCTTTTCTATTTGTTCCTGTCTTCTGTGTATAGTTATTATCAATCTATTGCTGCTCCCCGAGATTTTATTTCTCCATTTAATTTACATGCTGTATTTTGAATTCTCTAATTGTATTTTGTGCAGTTCCGTGAGAGGATTGTTTTATTGCGCTATATAAACCTATTATTACTTCTTTTTTAGCAAATTATATCAAATTGTTAATCCACCCATATGCCATGACCCAAATGTCAGTTGGTAAATAAGAGCATTTATCTATCTCCATGGTTAAGATAGTGAATTCCTAATTGAAGATAATATGGTCTGAGCGCGTGTTTACTGGATAAATAATATGCAGGTCTAATATATAGGGGTCGTAGGCCAGAGTGGAAGTCTAGATAAATATAATTTTATCCACTGGGTAAACAGATTTATGTTTGCAAACTTTAAAGTTGTAACACAGAAAAATTGATGTTTCTTTTAAATTTTGGATCAATCTTACTTTTCCAATATGGTACAAGTACGTTCTTGTAATGACATGCATTCTCTAGCTGCAAAAGAGTGAATCTCACTTTTGACAACAGGGTTCAATCCAAAAAGAGTAAATTTCACACCTTTCAGAGAATATGTTGGGTCAAATTTACTCTTGATAAAAATGATATCATTTTGTAAATTGTCAAGAGTAAATATTACAAAAAATATTCCTACAGAAAGGTGTGAAATTTCACACTTTTCAGAGTGGGTGCGCCTGTAGTCGGAAAGGTGTGAAATTTCATTCTTCTACAGAGTGGGTCCTATAGTCACTCTACAAGAGTGAAATTCATTTTTTTGCAAAAGATAAAGTATGTCATAATTTTAAAGGTGTAATGAGAGATTTCAAATAACAGGTGTCCCGAAAAATGTGAAAATTCTCATTTTGGCACTGGTACAGAACTTTATATCAAAAATATCCCCATCTGTTAAGGATTAAGTGAGAACTGTTTCTTGGGGACAAAAAATTATGAAATTTCTAATTTCTATATAGGAGCAAATACAAAATTCAGCCTATGTTTTCATTGAAAATATAAGCACATACAAATCACCTTTGTTATCAATTAAGTTATTCTGTAACCAAATAAAAGGTAAGGAATCATTGAGCATCTAATCCAGATGAAAATAATACATATCACAGGAAAATGTGGATGATTTGAAATCTCTTGTTGCACCTTGAAAAATATCTAAGAATTTTCATCCATAAGGAAAGATATTAAGAGTTAAAGAATTAAGTTGCAATGGACATAATTCCTCTGTGTGTTTTGAGACCTCATTTCTTTGGTGTGTAAAGTTAAAAACATACGATAGGCTTGGTAGGTGGTGTAACATGGAGTTAGACCTCAAAGCCTAGTTCAAAAACTACAGTAAATTTACTGTTTTTAATTAGGGTTTAGTATTTAGGTTTAGGGTTGGGTTTTTGTCAGGGATAGGGTTACTCGGGTTGTAACTAAGGTATGTAAAGAGAGAGTTTTTATTAAAAATGCTGATTCTCTTCATGGGAGGGGAAAGAGAAGTAGGACCCCCCCATAGGTTTAGGTAAGGACAAAGCAAAGTTGCATTTTGGGGAAAAAAGAATCCATTCAAACTAATCCTGATAAACAAGTCCTGAGTGACAGGAAGTTAAGGGTACAATTAGAATTTTGGTTAAGGTTGTCAAATTTTATTTGAATTATATATTTTTTTTTTTTTTTTTTTTAAAAAAAAATGCCAGTTTTCTTTTTTAAACAAGGTAGCAAAAGGCTTTAATTTGCCATGTAAATAAACTGGATATAACAATATAATTTTATTTTAAAATGAAAATGAACACTAGTGAGTAATTTTACTAAAACTTGTCCGATTGTGAAACAACCTATTATTTTTATTTTTTTGCCACTATGTTCACGGGTTTTGTAATTTTGTTTACTTACATGAACCAATTATAATTTAAGTGCGGATCAATTGTTCCCAAAATTAATCAGGTATAAACAAAACAACAATGAAAAATAAGCTATGCTTAAAAAGGGAAAAAATAAAGAATTTTTAATTTTGTATTTATATGTTAAAATTCCACAAACCCAAACTATAATTATATACACTTATAATAGGACTGCATCAAAAAACACTTCCTGTGTTATTTTAGCTTGGATTTATGCTGCATTTATATATGTTCTATGAAAATACAGCACAATATCCTATGAAAATTATTGATTTGTGCTAAATATTTCACATGTGTAATCAATGCTGGTTTCAGGTGATAATAACTAATCAGTAATTATTCATTCACTGAATATTACAGTAGATTTTAGCACTTACCATGATGATAATAAGGCCAAATTAGCACTTTGAAACATTTGTTTAAGTACTATAGGATAATTATTAATATTTGATTGTATAATAGCCTAATTGAATTTGCATAAAGAACGGACTTCACAACAACAAATATGATATAAGGAAATATGAACATTTTTTGGCATGGTATTGTACTGTGCGAATGCAGGCATGTGTGCATGTGCGCAGGAATGCATGCATGTGTGCATGTGATGTTGGGTAGCATAGTGCACATGTATGCACATGTGTGTGTGCGTGTGTGATGTGTGTGTGAATATGTGTGGGTGAATGTGTATGGGTGTGTGAATGTGCATTGCTGTGAATGTGCGCTGTGTGAAACAAAGCTTTGGATAAAAAAAATGTTGTCAAAATTATTCCTTTAAGTGGAACACATTATACCAGTTGATATGGGAAGCACAACACAAAGCACAATATAGCCTACCTCTTCTTCATCAAGTTCAAAATCTTCACTATCAACAGTTGGAATTTTGGAATATTGCACTTTTATTCCCGGGTCCCCTCGTCTTCTGTCAGACCCATAGCCAAGCGAGCGTCTGGTAAACGGCTCGCGTGTTGTATTTCTATACAACGTCCCCGAAATTGAGGCAGGAATGTTCTCCTTTGAGCCATGGACACAGCCACAGCAGAGTTTGCAGGGTTTGGCACCCATGATGGCAGATGCCAGGAGTTGCTGGTTCAAATCCGGGGAGGGTCTTGTAATAACTTCAATCCAATGTGGGTTTCTACATAGTGGTTATAAGATCCTGTGGATTGATGTGAAAAGTCGTATACCTACATCCAGATGGAATGTTACAAGTATTCCATGCTTGAAATCACAAGCACTCCATCTTATCATGTGACTTACGGAATGGCGTAAAAACATGCCTGGTTGGCAGCCACAATTTAATTTCCAACTTGATACCCGTGTCTGGCCGTGCCGACTGGATAACAATTTGTGTTGTTTATATCGCTATACCAGCTAGCCGGCTAGAAATCGTATATTTATATCACTACGCAAGTAGTTCTCCTGTACGACAAATGTATCATTTGATATACATTAATTAGGTCTGCCTTATTAGAGCATGGAAGTATATTGAGCAAATTCCACTAGTATATACACACCGGTTATGTCTACGCAGAAAGCTATATCATGGAGATCCATTATGCCTTTTATGGCTCGCATCCTATTTACAAAACACACTAGTGTATGCTCTTTAAAAGATAATGCCCAGGAGCAGTTAGTATGATTTTTTTCTTTTACAAAAGCTGCAGGTTTTTTCCTGCAGCTATAGTGACGTGAGTTGTGCAGGTTGGGACCTATTCAATACAAGCACACAATGACAAGCAGTATGGTTAATTCCTCCCGGAAGTAATCTGCCGCATTCGCTTAGTCGTCAGTAACACCAATATAAATCCGATACCCGTTCCTCAACTGTTGTTCCGTATTCTGATAGAGATTTGACTTTTTAATAATTTTATGCACAAAGAAATGTACAAAGTAGAAAAATGTCATAAGCTATATAATACACTGCTGCTTATAATATCAGATTTCACGTAGGCTGAAATCCGTATCCTCGATATAAAATTAGCACCGATAATTCCCAAGTAAGTACAAGTGTTGCTGCTTTATCCACGTTAATAAATAATGCCGTGTTCGGTCTCGTAATCTTATGGAATATACTCCGACGGAATGAGAAAAACTGTCATCACATACGACACGGTTGACAGTTTTCTGATCCAGCACCACTCAATATTTGAGTATTTCCCATGTGCGCGAGCGGCCATGTTTAATTTAAAAATCACCAAGAAGAGACGGAGTGAGTGCACAAGTGAGAGAGAGCGAGAGAGCCTCCATCTGATCACCAGCCTGTCTGTCTAATCTCTCAATCCGTAGGATAATGAATGTGACCTCCGCATTAGCATAAGGTATGCTAATAGAAGGGCTTTCCCCATCCGTGTAGCTTGAACTTGGCTAATATGCACAGCAGCAGAGTGCGTCCTTGCTAATGTGTGGTATGCTTTGTTGGGTGGATGATCAATCAGTGTTATGGTGTGATAAGCATAATTAGCCTGGTCTTGCTTGGTGTAAACACTTGAGAATGACCGAGTATTACTTGTGGCCATATATTTTAAGATTAAAATTCATATTTCTGTCAGTTTCTCTTTGATGTGGACCATGATTTTCCTCCCAATTTATTGCATTTGATTTAATCTTTGTTAATAAAACAATCTTGAACACCACTTTTATTATGGCATAAAGTATTTTATGACGAGATGGAAATTTTTAATTTAACAAAGGGCAGGCACCAAAACACAATTACTATTACCATCATCTCTTTTGCCATATTATTTGTAGAAACATCTCTTGGTCTGCCCACTGTTAGAGCAACAATGCACAGACAAGGACCTTGCAGAATTCAGTGAAGCAGCCAGACATTGTACTATCTCTGGCTACGGTGTTTGACATTAAAGAAGAACTTGGAGGTACAAAGAATTCCATTTTCCACTTTCCATTCATATTCATAGTTCTCAAAAGTTGTGAGAAGCAATATGTTTATACCCACCCCATTTTTTCTATTCTCCTATATTGCTCATGTACCTGTAGAGTGGTGTGGGTGCCACATTGTTTTTATTTAAAAGTGCTTGTTTTCCCGATTTCATGTGTTATTGTTTTCTCTCCTTGATAATAGAGCCTGGCCTTGCACATACACCCCATCCAAGTACCGTGGGAAAGCAAACTTTGTTTTGATGGTAGAAACCGCAAAAATGCAGGTTTTGCAAAGTCCCTATTCAGACTGTGCTAATATTGAATTGTTAACCACTAAACAAGCATTTTTTTGTTTATTCTTGGAAATTAAATGGATTTGAGGGCTTAATTTCAGGGACGAGAATGAGAAAAACAACGGCCTTTTCATTCATCTGATATCAAATCGATTACTACTTCCGGGTAAATTCAAGGGGGTCCCAAAAAGACGATCGGAACACGCACCTTTATATCTTGCCTTAGCTCTGTTTTTTAAGTCCTCAAATTAGGCCAAAAGATAGAAGATGGCACCTTCATAATTTTTAAATGTTTTCATCATTAATACCAACCTTTTTAACAACCACTTTATTTACCACATCAAAACCATTCATCGAGGATCCTGCAAATTATTGGTTGCATTCATGAACGAAGCTCCAGCACCATTTGTGAAAGTGTATTGCTCTTGATATTATGTTGCTTTTATAGGGGGGCCGCATTCATACCATCTACATTATATAGTGTAAATAAATCCATGGTTATAATGGACTTGAGTAACATAACAACACTGACAGACCAATGGCCAGCTTGGCTTTACTATTTCTTATTATAATGCTAGGGAATATATTTCACATTTCACATTTAATGTTTATGATAAGTAGCCATGTTCAACGGTCCACAAAAACTCTAAGGGTTTCAAACCCAGAGGTAAAATTTATCTATTATTTTACTGCACTCTACGTTTTGTCAACACGATGGGCCAAAATCGGAACATCCCCCTACCATTCTAGTCGCGCTTCTCATATCGGAGTGTAGACAGAAGTCAACATACCGGAAGCATGGCCTTTCGCATTTGATAATCCAAGCACAGGATGTAACAAATATGACCTTAAAAAAAAAGTTCACCCCCCCCCATCCCCTGAACCTGTCCCACACGGCAACGACCTCCAAAACACTCCGGAGTGTTATCGGAGTTTGTGCTTCACCCCCAGTTTTTTAAGGGGAATAAAACTCCTCAAGACCCTTGATAACACCCAGGAGTTAAAACTCCAAATGCGTCCACATGGTCAAAAACCTCGATCACACACTCAGAGTTTGAAAACTCTTGAGTTTCAGCCTCCATGTGAACACAATAACAGCCTCGGCACAGCACAGCACAAATTCTACATTTGGTGGTTTAAAAAACTGCATACCAAACTGATCCACCAAGCAGAACAGGAATTTTCTCCCAAGAGGAATAATGAATATATATGTGGATATCAGAAATGAAGATGTATGATCATTTGTATTTGATAAAACCAGTACAAAAAGTTTTGGATTTGCGCTACCTTCTGATCTACAGCATGACAATTATCAATGACAGCGTAAGAATGCAGCGACTTCCACCTACCAATTTTTTTTTTTTTCAGTGAAACAAATTTTATGGTTTGCCTAACTCATTTATTCATTGATTGATCGTCTGGAGGTCTACTGAAAATAAAATGATTAGACAGACCCCATTTATGGACTCAAAACCAAACATTTTCAGTGAATGTTTGCATCATACATCAAGTATAAGCGGCTTCATATATTGCCTTTTCCAAGTATAAGGTAGCTCTATGAATCACACTCGTCTCAGCTTGATCAACATACATTTTCGTATAAGCTACAATCCGGTAAAAAGTTGTTGGAACATTAATCACTCAGTGTTAAAATATGTGCTTATTTTACAGTGTGGCTGTGTTGGACCGATGCCTTGTTTTAAATGAAGGCTGGATCTTGTTCCTCGAAACCTACCCTCCCAACCCCCCATCAATCAATGTTGGGAGAAGTGACAAGGATGTTGAGTACATGAGGTGGCTCAACATTGAACAGGGGAGAGAGAGGGGGATTTTTTGAAGAGACGGCATTATGTTCTAACCATTTTGCCAGATTGTAGCATCATTACATCACATGAAGATTTGGTTATTCTACCTCACAAAGCTGGCTATCATACATCACACAAAGCTGGCTATCATACATCACACAAAGCTGGCTATCATACATCACACAAAGCTGGCTATCATACATCACACAAAGCTGGCTATCATACATCACGTAAGCTTGCTATCATACATCACAAAGAGGCTATCATACATCACACAAAGCTTGCTATCATACATCACACAAAGCTGGCTATCATACATCACACAAAGCTGGCTATCATACATCACACAAAGCTGGCTATCATACATCACACAAAGCTGACTATCATCAGCCTTTCCTTAGCCGGGTGCCGGGCGATTTTTTACCCAGTGGTTCGCCAAGTTTGGGCGCTCGGTAAGACAGAAAAATCGGCCACCCGGGCGCTGGATTTTGAAAGCAAAATTGCGCCCGGTCCTTTGGTGCACTCAATTCCTGAATTAAAAGTTACTGAATACTTCGGTTGAAAAGGCATCCGAATTGGTTTTGAAATACAATTACACAACATAAATTGGTATTTCAGTGCACATTACCGCCGTGATTAAAAATGCGACATTAAAAAACCTTCGGGCGCGATAGCACGGCGATAGCACATGGGTCCTTATGACATCTACAGTAAATATTAAACACTGATTGCGCCATATTGCCTATAAGTGCACTATAAATGGACCTATATAGGTTACCAACAAAATAAAAAAAAATGGGTAAAGAAAAAAGAAAAACTAAATAACAAATACAGAGGTTTCTAACTCCCAAACAAATTTTAAATTAAATACTGTGTGTGACTCATTATCTAGAAACGCCTTTTCAAATCCGGAAGTAAGCTTGGTCGGTCATTTCCATCCAGCTTCAAAATTTTGCACATTCTTGGAACTTTCGTAATTAACACTACTTATGTAATGTAATTTCTTCATTTTTAGCAGGGATTTAGATTGATATTTTATGCATTGAAATCTGTTCTCTTGGGCTGGAACTGTTACGATGCCGCGTAATTATCTGTCGATTTCAGGACTTTATTTTTGAGACTTTCCCCATTGTACTTGCGTAATTAATAATTGTTAAAATACTCCCGGTCCTAACAAAACGGCTCCCGGTCCCCTTAAAAAGTTAGGGGACCAGGAGCCGCTTTTTATAAATTCTGGTCAACGGTCCAATTAATCGTATGGAAAGGCTTGGCTATCATACATCCATAAAAGCTGGCTATCAACATCACATAAAGCTGGCTATTCATACATCACATAAAGTGGCTATCATACATCACAAAGCTGCTATCATACATACATAAAGCTGGCTATATACATCACACAAAGCTGGCTATCATACATCACATAAAGCTGGCTATCATATATCACATAAAGCTGGCTATCATAATCACATAAAGCGGCTATCATACATCACATAAAGCTGGCTATCATACATCACATAAAGTGGCTATCATACATCACCAAAGCTGGCTATCAAACATCACATAAACCTGGCTATCATACATCACCAAAGCTGGCTATCATACATCACATTAAGCTGGCTATCATAATCACACAAAGCTGGCTATTCATACATCACATAAGCTGGCTATCATACATCACACAAAGCTGGCTATCATACATCACAAAGCTGGCTATCATACACCACATAATGTGGCTATCATACATCAATAAAGCTGGCTATATACATCACATAAAGCTGGTATCATACATCACATAAAGCGGCTATCATACATCACATAAAGCTGGCTATCATAATCACATAAAGCTGGCATCATACATCACATAAAGCTGGCTATCATACATCACATAAAGCTGCTATCATACATCACAAAGCTGGCTATCATACATCACATAAAGCTGGCTATCATACATCACAAAGCTGGCTATCATACATCACCAAAGCTGGCTATCATACATCACTAAGCTGCTATCATACATACATAAAGCTGGCTATCAGACATCACATAAAGCTGGCTTATCATACATCACATTAAGCTGGCTATCATAATCACATAAAGCTGGCTATCAACATCACATAAAGCTGGCTTATCATACATCACATAAAGCTGGCTATCATACATCACAAGCTGGCTATCATACATCACAAAGCTGGCTATCATACCTCACATAAAGCTGGCTATTCATACATCACATAAAGCTGGCATCATACATCACATTAAGCTGGCTAGCATACATCACATAAGCTGGCTATCATACATCTCATAAAGATGGCTATCATACATCACATAAAGCTGGTATCATACATCACGTAAAGCTTGCTATCATACATCACAAAGCTGGCTATCATACATCAACAAAGCTTGCTATCATACATCAAATAAAGCTGGCTATCATACATCACACAAGCTGGCTATCATACATAACATAAAGCTGGCTATCATACATCACACAAAGCTGACTCTCCAGCCTTTCATTACCTGGGTGCCGGGCGATGTTTTTTAACAAGTGGTTCCCAAGTTTTGGCGCTCTGTAAGACAGAAAAATCGGCACCCGGGCGCTGGATTTTGAAAGCAAAATTGCGCCTGGTCCTTTGGTGCACTCAATTCCTGAATTAAAAGTTACTGAATACTTCGGTTGAAAAGGCATCCGAATTGGTTTTGAAATACAATTACACAACATAAATTTTTTTCAATGCACATTACCGCCGTGATTAAAAATGCGAATCTAAAAAAACCCTGGCGGCGATGGAGCACGGCGATCGATAGCCAAAGGGATCTTAGACATTCTACAGTAAATTATTAACACTGATTGCGCCATATTGCCTATAAGTGCACTATAAATGGACCTATATAGGTTACCAACAAAATAAAAAAAAATGGGTAAAGAAAAAAGAAAAACTAAATAACAGACAAGTTTTCTAATCTCCCAAACAAATTTTAAATTAAATACTGTGTGTGACTCATATCTAGAAACGCCTTTTCAAATCCGGAAGTAAGCTTGGTCGGTCATTTCCATCCAGCTTCAAAATTTTGCACATTCTTGGAACTTTCGTAATTTAAAACGACTCATTGTAATGTAATTTCTTCATTTTTAGCAGGGATTTAGATTGATATTTTATGCATTGAAATCTGTTCTCTTGGGCTGGAACTGTTACGATGCCGCGTAATTATCTGTCGATTTCAGGACTTTATTTTTGAGACTTTCCCCATTGTACTTGCGTAATTAATAATTGTTAAAATAACTCCCGGTCCTAACAAAACGGCTCCCGGTTCACTTAAAAAAGTTAGGGGACCAGTAGCCGCTTTTTCTAAATTCTGGCACTCCCCCGGTCCAATTCACTTCATCTATGGAAAGGCTTGGCTATCATACATCACATAAAGCTGGCGTATCATACATCACATAAAGCTGGCTATCATACATCACATAAAGCTGCTATCATACATCACAAAGCTGGCTATCATACATCACAATAAAGCTGGCTATCATACATCACACAAGCTGGCTATCATACAATCACATAAAGCTGGCTATCATATATCACATAAAGCTGGCTACATACATCACATAAAGCTGGCTATCAACATCACATAAAGCTGGCTATCATACATCACATAAAGCGGCTATCATAACACACATAAAGCTGGCTATCAAACATCACATAAACCTGGCTATCATACATCACACAAAGCTGGCTATCATACTCACATAAAGCTGGCTATCATACATCACACAAAGCTGGCTATCATACATCACATAAACTGGCTATCATACATCACCAAAGCTGGCTATCACATAAAGCTGCTATCATACATACATAAAGCTGGCTATCATAACATCACATAAAGCTGGCTATCATACATCCATAAAAGCTGGCTATCATTACATCACATTAAGCTGGCTATCATACATCACATAAAGCTGGCTATCATACATCTCATAAAGCTGGCTATCATATATCACATAAAGCTGGCTTATCATACATCACATAAAGCTGACTATCATACATCACATTAAGCTGGCTATCATACATCACATAAAGCTGGCTAAAGCTTGCTATCATACATCACAAGCTGGCTATCTACATCACATAAAGCTGGCTATCATAACATCACATAAAGCTGGCTATCATACATCACATTAAGCGGCTATCATACATCACATTAAGCTGGCTATCATACATACATAAAGCTGACTATCATACATCACAAAGCTGGCTTTCATACATCACATAAAGCTGGCTAAAGCTTGCATCATACATCACAAACTGGCTATCATACATCACATAAAGCTGGCTATCATACATAACATAAAGTGCTATCATAATCGAAAATTAAGCTGGCTATCATAACATCACATAGCAGGCTATCAGACATCACATTAAAGCTGGCATCATACATCACATAAGCTGGACATACCTCACATACAGCTGGTATAACACATCACAAACTGGCATCATACATCACCTACAGCTGGCTATCATCCATCCCATTTTCAGTATGCGTGGCTATCAATACATCACACAAAGCTAGCTATCATACATCATATAAATCTGCTATCATATACATTGCATTTCAGTAACAGATAGATATAGATATTCATACATTCACATTTTCAAGTATAGCTGACACTATCTTTTTTGTGGCTATCCAATTTTCACAATTCATTATCATCCTTGCAAGATCTATGATTTCTATTCACAGCAATTATGTGTGTAAAGTGGCAGTAATATTTTATGTTCACTCACAAAATTTGTGAAAATAAAAATTTCTCAAAAAATTAAATCGTATGGTAATTATAACTGATAGATAAGGGGATGGCATCTCCAAGATGCCAACACACATACAAACCCCCCAATCTGACTTGTACAAGGAGTTTAATTTGTAATCCCAGCATATATTGGACAGAGTTCACGGATTCTGTGCTGTTGGTCTTTGTGTATGGTTTGATTGATGTCCATCATGCTATCATTTCCACAGTAAATGATTTGGGTTTATCACTCTTGAAATGTGATGAACATTGGTGAACTAACGGCATTTTTCAGAGACCCATTGCTTACTTACACACAAGCACACCCCAAAATTGGTTTTTTGTTGGGTGAGTTGGTTGGTGGGAATTGCTCTGCATGGTTTCTATGTATGGAGAAGGCCTGCCATCAGGTGCCCCATGGAAAAAGTGCAGTATCAACACTTCTGACTGACAGAGAAATATACTAGCATCACTTAAGCACACTTTGCAATTTATGAAGAAAAAAAAGCTGTATTAATTAAATATTAATCAAAATAAAGTTATGCAATGACCTACAGAAAATTTAACCTCAATTAGTCAAAAGGTTTTTACATCACATTTAATGTTAACATTTAATTGACATATTGTGTCGATACTGTGTTCTTCCATTGGGATGAAAAGAAATCCACTTTCAAACTTTTTATTGACAAAAATAATTTGTTCAATTTGAAAGACCTCCATCCCTTCTATTTCAAACTCAAAATTGTCAAAACATTTATAAACTGCATTCTTCCATAGGAGGCAGATATGTATGTTATGTATGTTTGCATATGTGTGCATTTGTATTTTGACATACCTGAATTTTAAAGCTATTACACTTCAATAATGCCATCCGGGATTTTGCAGCTATTATCACATTTACAAAATATTGCCCAAACATTTCTGGTTTCATTTATTGACCTGTAGCTAATACTGCTTAGCACTCTCTCGAGGCAGGATTATGGAATAATAGCATAAACAAGGATAAAGGTAACTCTTCAAAAATATACTCACTATAAGTCTATAATGAAGCCTTGAAATACCAATACTATTGATTATTTTATGCAACAAAGAATTTTTATTTAATCTGCCGATTTAATAAGCAACTAACTCTAACACCCAATAATGCTTTGTTTAGCCGGAACCGATAAAGAACACATCAACGTTGTTATTTACTCCACGCTCTACTGTGCATGGCCAAGAACACTCATTTTTAAAAATCACCACAAGAACTTGTTTTTTGTTTTTCAGTAGACCGTGATATTATATCCTACTTAATAATTAATCACCTAAAAGACATTTAAATTGTATAAATGACCATGGAGATTTATACAACTGATAACAACCTTGTAGGTATCAAACTGGTCCAAATAACAATAATGCAAATTTGCATCAACACCCATGCTCTGATGCTCAAAGCTTGGATCCACTTCTTGTTTATCGTTCAGAGAGCTAACCTACCAAACAGTTTATGCCTGATTTTGCCAAGAAGGATTTTAAAAATGCATACAGATGAATGGATCAATGCAATGTTGTAATGCTAGAGTGCATAAAAATAATACTGAACAATAATGAATTAACAACAAAGTTAGGGCAAAATTTACAATGATTAAAAGGCTATGAGTTGTGTGATGGGCTATCTACAGCAAATCTTGTTACAAACAGTCTGTCACATAAAATATCAAAAGCTGAATAAATTATCATACATTAATATTCATATCCTTTGTTACTAAACAGAATAAAGCATAATATAACTTTAGAAAGAAATGTTAGGGGAAATTAAATTTCCTCCAAAATTATAATTAGTGCACATTAAAGGCAAATTTTCCTTCTAATACAGGGAATAGGAAAGCAAAAATAGTATTTGAAAAATTTTACATTTTGGTTTTGAAACACTTACTGGAAACAAACTTGTTTTCTTTTGTAGCCTAATAATTAATAAAATTAAGACACTGTCGGAAGACTATTGCAATATGCTCTAATAATGCCACAAATCCTCACCTGCATTTTCCACTAATTAATTTTTGAAAACACTAGTGAAAACCACTTTAATTTGATAATGTGGTAAACCACAAAATTATACTGTTTAATTTGGTCAATGCATGGGTCTGGGTTCGTTTTGGCAAATAACGGTGTAAAATGCACAGGTAAATGAACTTCATGATTGGCTGCATCTCGGTGACTCCAACGAATGGTATTGTTTTCTTGAAGACACCTTCATTTACATCTTTTTTAAAGCAATTGCTCAAGGCTACTTATGGTCAATTTGAGGAGCAATGCCCATTCGAAAAGAACTTTTTTCCTCACTCCATTTCTGCATTTTGTTGTTATACATCTGTTGTACAGATTTACTTATGTATGTAAATATTTTCGAAAAGAAAAAGGCAGGGCCAAGGTTGCCTAAAATTGATTGACATTTGCTTCTTCACACTATCAACTCAATTCTGTTCTCGAAGTCTACTGACCTTAAAAGAAATGAAATGTTTCTTGGTTTTGTCAAAATGGGTTAGTATTCCAAAAGTTATTCACACTCTAGAGGAAATAAAGACACTATCAGTGATTTGCTAAATCAGCAAATCGAAAAAATCATCAAAAATCAGATTTTTGCATATATGTAACAAGTACAGGTATCCTAACATACCCTGCAAATGATAAGACCAGAAGCATCGGAGATTTTAGCCATTACTGTCTGAACGGACACTTACTACAACACGTAATTGAATGGAGAATCGTATTTGGAACACTGCCGTTTTCTTCTTTTTCTGTCAATTCTACAGCTGGAAAGGTTAACTTATGAGAATTCTACAGACTTATCCTTCACTTTGAAGCTATTCCTGCAAATTTCAAATATTTTTCAAATCACTGATAGTGTCTTTAAGAGTGTGGGTGGAATAAAAAATAAAACTTGAAATAGCAATAGCTGAACTAATAAGTCATCAATTAACCCTAACACCTGACGTCGTTTCTAGCAGGGAGGAACTGAAGGAGTGAGGGAAGAGGGGAAACAAGAAAAGTCGCAATTCGGGTGGGATGGGAACCCAGGGCCCTTCGGGCCCCAGCCCCATGACCCGGGATAGCACACTACGGCGGTGTCGCTGGCCCGGCCAGCGATTTCGTGCCCATATGAGTCTTGGTTTGATGACGTCATCGCTACTTTCTGGACTTAGTGCATTTTTCTCAATTAACACAGTGAGTTTTGGTGAGATTTAGCTGTGCTAGGGTTAAATGATATTAGAGATATGAGATTTTCTGATACCAATAAATTGCACTTGATTGAAATATAAGTAGGTGTTCTACAACCAGGAGGTTATTGGACAAGTAGAAAAGAAACCGAAATATATTTTAACTTGGATGAGCGTTGACCCCTACATGATGCTACTTCCCAGATATTTCATATTGAAATGAAAAGTTTTCAGCAGCCGTGAATTATTATCGGGATCTCATATTAAAGGTCATGGACATAAAAACCGATCGCTAATAGCCGCATCCCCAGAACCCAAGATTTTATCGGAACAGTGGTTCGAAATTTGGTGTTAGAAGAAAGATACTATTTTCTTATTTACCTGTGAAAAATCTTATGGTTAAAGGATGTTGGCTTGGAAGTTATGAGCGCGAAAATGTACTCCCTTTTCGGGCAGAACAATATAATTTTACACAGTAATCTATGGGGCTCACAAATATCACGGTTCTAGCTCTCACATCAAAACGGTATTGAAATATCGGCCAAGAAACTTACATGTTTTGAGTGAAGGCCATTCTATCAAACTTACATCGGACATCCCCCTTTCTTAATTATTTTTAATTAAAATATGCCTTTCTGTGTGTGACACAAAGAGTGTTTGAGCTTTACCATTCACAGGTTCTATAGTTAAATCAGACCAAAATACAATGCAACCTCCGGCAAAAACATCACATTTTTTTAAAAGGGTTACGCTTCAAAAAAAAATGTTGTTATTATTGCTTTAAAGGAATTTGTGATCCACAACCTTGTCCCCCATTACCTTAAAAAGTGAGATTTTATATCATCTTACATGTGCATAGTAATTCATGTGGACATATCTACGTGCAAATCGGTCGCATCTGTAAGAAATTTGCATATTTTGTATTGTCTGTCCTAAAGGACAGGAAATTACAGCAAATTGGCCTATGGGATGTGGTGGGGAAACAGCGTTTGCTCATAACGCAAAAACCGCAAAGAGTGGCAACTCAACTCCCAATTCTTGTGAATTTAGAAGCGTTTCCTCAAGGATATCTAGGTGAACAATGAATAAAACAAAGTGATGGAATCTCGAAAACACCTTTAACTAAATAGAGTCATGTTTAAGTAATGCTTGACATGGTGAAGTGTCTCAATCTAACTCAGTTCTTGACCTCCTCCAAATTCAAAAATAGAATAAAGCTGGTTTTTGAACTATGAAACATGTTTGTGGTCATTGCTATCACAATTTGTCCATCATGGACAACATATAGGTATCACATGGTGGTCACATGATAATCATATGGACATACATGGAGACCATATGATTTTACTATAGGTTACTGTGGAGAGTGTCGCAACGTTTTTTTTCCCATTTTTGTAAATTCATTCAATTGACCTCCTAACTGTATCAAATCACTGTGGGCTCAGATGCAGATAACTTTGAAGGTCACTTTTGCTATTCAAACACTGCTGGTTGTCAGGCAAATGTGGAAAAGCACACCTCTGCATCCTAATTTCCAAGAAAGGGTTGGTTTATTCAACAACATGATGCGCAAGTGTGTTTTAGTGTAGTCAGATGTCTCAACTTGGAAATATAAGCCCACCAAAGCCGTGCAGATTTAAAAATAGATAATTAAACTGGTTCTTGAACTAATTAAAACATGTTTGTGGTCCAAATGGCTATCACAGTGGTAAATCATGGCCACACATATCCAGTGGACATCACATGGTATCATATGAGACATCACGGATACCATATGATTTTACTAAAAGGTTACTGTGTGAGTAGGTGTTGCAAAGTTTTCATGTTAAGGTATTCATTCAATGACCTCCTCACATGTATCAAATCACTGTGCTCAGATAAGAATAAATTATTTTGAAAGTGGGCTCTTTTGTATTCAAACAGGTTTTCAAGCAAATGTGGCAAAGCACATCCTCTGTCATCCCTAATTTTCCAGAAAGAGTTGGTTTATCCACACATGTGGAAAGTATTCTTTGCCTGTGTACTATGACATCTGAAACTAATACTCAGACCCATTTTGTGGCCCAGTTTAATTTATGGCAAACCAGTGCAGGAGAGTTAACCAATCTATGTGCAACACAGGTGAGCCCGTGCTATGGGTGCCATCGCATTAGATCAATACATCGTCTGTATTTTTTTCCAGGTCCAATGTAAACCAATGACTTCATGTTATCGCAACAGATGACTCGAAGCAGTAAGAGTGACGTTACCAGCATGAGACTCACAGGCGGGGGTGGTGCTGCTCACAAGACACAGAAAATTGTTATTAAGGCCCTCTATGGCGGGTAATATGAACAGGTTTGATCCAAGTTGAAAGTGCTTGATTATTAGGTGTTGATATGTTGGCTGCATTCCTTCTACTTAATTTTACTTAATATTTGATTGACTTCCTGATTCAGTAAGATTTTGATGATACATGCATTAGACTAATGACAGGATCTACAGATACAAAAAATTTGACTGCAAATGTGTCAAAATGAACCCCAAGGATGTCATTAACCTAACAGAAGCAAAGTGTTATTTTTCTTATATATTCTGGTTCTTTTCTTGAAATAGATCGGGATACGGATGAAATTCACTGCAACTTGGTACCTCATGTTAGGGGTAGTTTACTAGTAGTTAGTTTATGCCGGCGGTGTTTTCTATGGAAATGGTCCTATAGACAGGGTCACTAGCACAAGAATGGAGAGACCAGCAAAACTGCAACCCCTCTACACCCCCAGGGTTAATGGTCCCACTCATGCTGTATTCTAGGCCCAGTTGCAAATTACCTATGACATTTAAACTCGTTTAGAGTAAAGTTCAATGACAGGTCGCTGTGAATTCCACAGGTTATAAGATATCTCAACTACAACAAGCAGTTATTCCTGTACAGAGAGTTCAATCTCATAGAAAAACACCAATAATACCAATAGACAGTTTTAGCAAAAGAACAATATGAGTTAATTGTCTTCATGACCTAGTCAACCTGGGGTGATGACACCAAAACGTGTCAAAATTTGGCAGGTTGTTCCACCACAAAAGGTGTCATAGGTTGGGACTGAGAGGCATCTAAACATGCTTAAAGAAACCTAGAGAACCCTCGATTCTTCACAATAGACCTACAATAGGTCCCATCACTTCTGCTAATGTTCATGGCCAAGTTTTGAAATTGGTTAGTGGAGAGTTTTGGTGGTACATGTACCTGTCATGGAGAAGAAAAGAAAAGCTATGCCTTGCAAGAAAAATGCATGTGTTTTATTTTTATTTTACAAATGACAAAATTTTAGTGGTTGCAACAATAGGGTTTTTTGTGCTTCTTACTTGAAGTTAGGTGGACTTTACCATTTTTGTTCTTGCTCATCCCAAAGACCAGGGGGGGGGGAATTTGGACATTTTACCCAAAGACTATTTTTTAGAACATTTTCAAAAAATGTAATTATGCAAAGACCCAGTTTTTTAAATGTGAAAAGTGGTCACCAAGAACACCCCTTATTTTTTAGCAATTTTGACTGGTCTCTCGCCTCCAAAGGCCCCTATTTTACACGAATGCCTTGGGTTTGGCATCGAGGTATAACATTTCATAACGAAGATCAATTTGGATTGATTATTTCAGAGGTTATACTTGTTATATCTGAATGAGCCAATCAGAGATTCTCTGAGAGGTGGTACACATCTGAGGTTGACAATCATGAAAAAACAATAAAGGTGGTTGGTTTTAGTTGGAAATTATGCCAAACATTTTTTGCATGTCAGAGTGATATTGGAAGATACAAATGAAGCTCACATCACACTAATAAACAGGAATTGATTTTTCACATGTGGCAAAAACCTCCAAACACAAAAAAATAGAAACATTTGAATTTAGTGGGTTAGGTAATTAATTGAACACCTTTCCATTGTTAGCATTCATTCCAAATCAATGGACTTATGGCGGTCAATGGTCAACTTAGTAGTGTCAGATAATTTCAGAAAATGAATGAGTTACTAAGTAGCTGCATAAGTCAGATATATTGATTTCACTTTCACTGTGAATATGAATTGACGTGCACATAAGTTTTAAACCTTTTTTAGTAGACCAATACCCTACCCACAACTGAAACCTAACAGACACACAATCTTAAAAGGGGCATTTCTGGACCATAGCTCTTCCCCAGAGATTTTGTATCATCTGAACCATTTACATTAGTAGTAAATCCATTGTGTACCAAATCTTATGTGCAATGGTTGTATCGTAGAAATTCGCAATTTGCTATTTTCTGTCCATATAAACGGACAGGAAATTACAGCACGTAGCCTATGGGACCGTGGGAAACGAGCAATTGACTCATAACAGAAAACCGCAAAGTCGGGATCACCTAAAAAAGTTGTAAACAAGCTTTTTCAAGGATATCTATAGTGACCAACATGAATCAAACAGAAGGTGCTGAAATCATGACAATGCACCTTTTAAACCCCCGAGCACAACCTGTGGTTATACAGCATTTTGCTTGGCTAATTACATCCTTACATTCATTTCCAAGAACAGTTGAAATGCCAGCATTCTAAATAATTTCAGCTCTAGTCCTCTTTGTTCCACCATTACCATGTTGCTGATTGGCTTAAAAAGCACTTAAGCGGCCATGGTCACGATTGCTAAATCCCCAGAACCCCACGATTTTACAGAGGTTGGTCGAAATTTTGGTATCAGAGCAAGCTACTATTTTCTCATTTTACCATGTGAAATCTTAGGGCTCTAAAGGAGTTGGTGTGGAAGTTATGAGCAAAAAATGTTCCCCATTTTGGTCGACCAAGATTAATCTACAAAGTACTCTATGAGGCGTACAAAATCCTTTGTTGTTTTCGCTTCACCTAAAAACGGATGGAAATTATCGTCGCAAAACTTCAAGATGAGTTGAAAACCTTCATCTACTTTAAATCGGAGTCATCACCCTTTAGGGGTTTACTGTGACCAATAGGGAGGTTAGAACACATGGGTCAGTGCCATGAATGTGATTTTTAGCTAATATTTTACAAACCCCACAACTTTTGAGTGACGCCCGCAACCGTGGGGGTGCAGATCCTGGAGACGACCCACACCCCACAGTGGTAGGGGGTATGGTAGGCACACACACACACCATGCCAATACTATCTCCTTTCCACACTTGGTCATCAGGACAAAAAATTTCTCCTCAAACATGAGTCAATAAAAAAACAACTCATAGTAATACAAAAAGACTTACATCAATATCAAGGAAACAAGGTGTGTCTAACCACTTCCATATGCTAAACGCGATTCCATGCTCTACTTGTGACAGCTGTTGAAAACAACACCATAATCACCATCACATCATCACCCTTACAACTTAAGTTCAACAAACACTACTTACAAGAGCAGGGACAAACAACTGCTAAACCAACAGTTCTAAAAACGCACTCCCCTGTCTCGACATTAAAGATCATCCATACAACGCAAATGTCAATCTCAGTTGCTATGGTGATATCCCCGCGGTAGTGAAGGCAACGTGGTATGCCAGGTATGGAGCCAAAAGTTGTCAGGGCTATATCCAGGAGGATGTGCGATGAGCCAGGAGGAGTTTATCTGGCCATGTATTTGTCAACTTTCATCACTGTCACTACCAGTGAGGACATTCAACACATTTCTAACTGATACTGTAAGAAGTGGTATAACTCGACTTACCAATACTAGAAATGATTCTACCACACATTGGAGCTGGATCTTGCAGTATGAACGGAAGTGCCAGCTTCAATCAACACACCACAACTTTTATCAAGATATTTTTTCTCAGCTTCCAATTTCATAATCTGTGTGACAAATTGTCAATCAAGCGTCAAAAATGTTAAAATGTGCCCCATCAAGAACTGCACGGAAAGCATAACTTTGTGGGTTTGTAACACCACAGAAACAAAACACAGGAAATTCTTTATAGTGGCTTGTTCAGAAAAAAAGTCCACAACTTTTGACCAAATGCCTGGCTACTGCTGTGTCATAAAGCTATGTCGTGGGTGCTACTACACGGACAACCTTCAGCTGCAACTTCAACTGCAATGGGGCAAACTAGTGAAGTACAGACTGGCCTGTCATCTTGAAGACAAGCACAGCCTGAATTCCCTACGAACAGGTAGGAGGGAAGGATGGAATCAAAGGATTATATTTTCAGCTTGACATGCTCAAATGTTACAGGCACAGAAGTGACAGGAGGTACAAATTGCTCCTTGTAATACTGCTTGTAATTGCTGTTGAGAAAGACAATAGAAGAGCCAACCGGTACTACTATAGTGTAGCATGCACCCACACCTTGGTTGACATGGTGGTTTGTTGCAAAAATGTAAACTAGAAATAGCGCTCGTACACAAAATGCATGTATGACACTGCTTAAATGGAAATGTTTGCGAGTTTATACTTTGCACTTCCAGGTTGACTTTTGAACCACAAATTAAAAAAAATCCAAGAAAATCTTTTTAGCTTTTTAACCGTATACAGTTTAAATTAAATGGCATAGCTTTTTAAACAATGAACTCAGCAAACCATGAAAATGTAAAATTTGAAAATTAATAACAGCAAAAATAACCTTTTTTGGGTTCCCTTATGATATTAGGCCAAGATGATCACCATAACACCTGGAAGCTATTTACTCCTATGATCCTCCTGGCAGGGAACCAAGGAATATTGTTTATAAGGGTCATAGGATCACAGAGTCTGCGGTCAGACTAAGGGAAAATGCAAGGTTCTGTCACAAATTGTACACAAAAATGGACATGGTGGACACTTGCACTTTTGACATATTTTACTATGATTATGTTTACATATTGAATTTCCAGTTTAAGATCAAAAGTTTCATGGCACAAATTGTTAAAAAAAAGGACATGTGACATATGTATGCTCATTGACTAATTTCTGTATTTAATGTTTTTTTTTTTTTTTTTCTTTTTTTTTTTTTTTTTTTTTTTTTTTTTTTTTTTTTTTTTTTTTTTTTTCTTTTTTTTCTTCATATATTTATCTGGTTGTATAATATATTACTGATAAGATACCATATTATTTTCAATCTGTTATTCGCATGAAAGTGTCCCTAGTTGGTAGCAAACAAATCACCCATTTATAACAATACAGATGTTTTTGTATGCCATTACTAATATTTTATTTGTCAATCTCTTTAAAGGAGGGTCATTCAATTAAAATAATCCATGACATTTTACAAACTACTTACTCTCTTGGACAATAAACTTATGACCAGTTAAACCATAAAGTGTGAAATTGTAATAGAGCAACCCCAACTAGTCATGCATGTAAAAAAGGTAAACACCAATTTTTATTAAATTGGAAGATCTTAAGCTTGTTTGGGTAGGGACATGCCTACATGAAACTAGAAGGCAGACCATAATCTGTAATAATTTCACACAGAAAATGGGGACCATAGTCCCTTGCTTACAGCTAGAGTGTGTTTAGACAAAAATTTGCACAACATTTTCAACCATTAGCAAATGTTGGTTCAGAATTGGTTTATTTTACAACAACAATTTACAAAATGTTGAAAAAAGTTAACACGTTTTATTCCAAAATATTGGCATAAAAAAAACCATTCATACACAAGACGAACATAAAACA
The DNA here is from genome assembly GCA_023653785.1 of Ophioderma brevispina. Classification (NCBI taxonomy): domain Eukaryota; kingdom Metazoa; phylum Echinodermata; class Ophiuroidea; order Amphilepidida; family Ophiodermatidae; genus Ophioderma; species Ophioderma brevispina. The sequence goes on from JAMKCH010004068.1 coordinate 145,549, forward strand.
CAATTTGGCAGAACATTCACATAAGGTCATTGAGTTGAGAACTCTCCCATCTCAAATTAAAGTGAAAAGACTTGAAAAACCAGGACACTAAAAGGTTTTGATTTTTTTCTTCACAAAAAGTAGATCCAACTTAACACAGCATTACAAACTAGCTATTTGACAGCTCTGACCGTTCAAAGCAGAACACTGTTGACAGATTTTATCAATAAAAATATGTATGAATGTATTTTGACATATTGCCACCTTATCGAGTGCATTATCCCTAGTAAACAGCCTTTTGTCAAAGTGCAATGGGGTCAATTGACACCCAGATTACTCTGTAACGGTCAAGTTGAGGACCTATGACAATAGTCTGAGTTTTGTGGCCAAATGAGTTGCTTCAAAAATATACAATAGTAACAAAATTCAAATGAGTAGCAAATATTAGCAGAGTAAACTGGCTACAAGTGCAGGATTCTCTGAAAGAAGCCCCTGAAAGAAAATGTTCCCCATTTCAAAGCTACTGTGATATACAGTGACATTAAATGTGGTTGAAACCCCATCCCCATACAACTGAATTACTGAGATAAGAAAAATCAGCCTTGTTTCCATAATTCCAGTAGGACCTAAATTGGTTTCCCGTTGTTATGCACATACCACACGTTTTTTTTAATTTGCAAATAATTTTCTTTTAAACATTCCACAAATAAAAATAAAGGCCATTTAAAATCTAACTTAGACTCCTACGAAATCAAAATCTGTTACTCTGTACAGGCCAGGGCATATTTTCATTGAACTTTTCATGCATTCAAAACAGAACAATCACTCCTAATAACTGCAGTCATTAATTTCCTTCAAAAACTGTAAAAAATGATGCAAGTACACTTTTAACACTGTATCTGGTTCGGTGCCTTGTTCATCCATCTCAAAACATCCCCAATCAGAATTCCTTGGTTTAAACCAAACTATTTCCTTTAAAAGGAAAAACTGGTTTCCTGATTCTACTTTAAAAGTAATGTATATGGGCCAAATGTATGGTTCTTTAAATACCAAAGCGGTACTTCCTACAAATCACCTTCAGCAGTCATTCTTTAGAATTAAAGGGTTCTGGCCACAATAGGCCTGCCACTGGTAAACATCAACTCATTGAGTGTTTCCTTTTGATATAGTATCATCATATGCTTCAATGGGACCTCATTGTTAAAGACCTCCGAACAGAGGCCTAAAAGCCCCAGGGGAACTTGAATTTGCAGTTATTACACCATAAATCAAGCTGTTTCTTTAGTGAGGGACCTGAGAATAAAATTCAACACCCCAAGTTTGTAAAGTTCTGACTTTAAAAAGTAGGGGATATTTGCCTAAAATGTGGGGCGTACAAATGGAATTGCATGGTGGATGGCTTGGCAGAATGCATGCTGGAGGGGGGTGTGGATAATTGCCGAGTTGGGAGTCGCGAGGTTTGTTGTCGAGTGCCGGAGTGCGAGTTCCTGAATGAGAGTTGCGAGTTGTGAGTTAAAATGTGCGAGTTGCGAGTTGAATTTTGCGAGTTGATTTTGCGTGTTGTGAGTGCGAGGTTCCTGAATGCGAGTGGCGAGTTGGATTTTGCGAGTTGAAATTTGCGAGTGTTAAATGCGAGTTGCGCGTTCGTAGATTTGCGGTGCTTTCCTTCATTCATTCATTCACTACATTTTTTCACAATTATCCTGGTGTGTCATTGACTCATCATACTATATAGTCTTAATCCAACCCTAACCATTGGGTGCTAAATATAATACGCCCAAATTTTATTTTCTGACAAATTTTCAGAGAATGTGGATGTGCTGAGAGCGCCGGGTGAAGTGAAATAAAGGTTTTGGCTGCCCCCAAAAGCTGTCATAGTTATGTGATTTTGAGTTTCAAAATGGTGTCAAAAAGGGCATCATGGACAAGACATGAATGTAATGTAACTTAGTGGAAGTTGGCAGTGAGTGGTTTCAAGGGTTGATGGATGTCAATGTCTGTTCATGCACAGTTAGCTGACCGCATTTAAATGGACGGTACATAACAAATTTTTATCCTTGCATTCTAAAGACATACTGATCAGGCATACATGCCCAGGGGAGATTCAAACATAGGAACATGCAGATGTATCCAGGCTATCATGGGTTTATGGATTTTCTGTGAAGTTGAGGAAAAAAGTGAAGGATGCATTTGTAGGCATCCAACATGCATTCCTTAATGTTGATTAATTAGGGGTAGAGTTAAGTTAGTAGTTGGTGAATTCTGCTTCTGAAACGAGTAAAAGTTCTTGAAAGAATAAAAAAATACATATGTTGCATACACAAAATTTCACTATATAAAACAGGGCTTCATTAGAGCCAGGGAAAAAGTACAGCGGTCCTAGGACCGCATGGGTCGTCTGCCATGCGGTTTGTAATGATAGGCCTATATGACCTTGACCTTGGCAGTGTGACCTTGGACCCCATCAATAAATGAGGATCCAAAGCAGCACCTATGACTCAAGTTTGGTTCTTGGAATGACAATTTCCAATGAAATCCAATGTACATTTTACAGCCTATCTTACAACTGACCTTACATGACCTTGACCTTGGTAGTGACCTTGGACCTCATCAGCAAATGAGGGTCCCATGTGAATCGATATTCAAGTTTGGTTTAAATCCATCGAGAGTATACGGGACATTAGAAGGAAATGTTTTAAAGCTTTAGCAACAACAAACAGACAACAACAGATATCAACAACAGGCCTCAAAAACAGTGGACAAATGCTCCCTATGTGTCTTCATGCCCCTAAAGGCTGTGACCAGAGATTTCAAAATGTAATTATTTTTGTTGTAGAAATAAAAATAGCAACTACAAATAAACGATTAGTAATGTAAAATGCTTAATTCCCAAATTGGAGATGAATAGATGTTTCGTTTTTATGCAGTACACATTTATGCACAGTATAGAGTGCCATAGGATACCGTGGATAACAAAAATTGGCCGGATCCGCAATTTTATAACAAAGTTGTGATTTTCTATAGGAAGGACTTTGATAAGGGACTTGATTTGAGCTTAGTTATTTCACACAGTGATGAGATGTGGACAAGGATTATTATAGCAAAAAACACACGATAGGTTAAATTAGTTGAGCCTCTTCGGGAAATCTCTGAGGTCAACCTTAAACTCTAGTCCAGCCGTTAAGGAGCCGACACACAAAAGGCGCATTCAGCTTCCTACACGTATAGGTGTAAAAAATCCCATTCGTTAGTCAGGCAAGTAAAGTCATTAGAGGTCATTGCATAAGGTGGCACTATGACAAAACACATTTTTTTAATATTGTTGGTCGCAGGTATGCCTTTGACAATTAAAAACCCACAACTTTGCAACAATACACATTTGAAAATTGGGGGCACTCTTAAAAAAAAAATTAAGGTTAGGATTGGGATTAATTCACATATTTACTTGGGCAGGGTTCGGGTTAAAGCAAGGTATTTACCTGGTAGGGGCCATGAGTAAAAAAAAGATGGCAAAGATTGATGTTGTAAAAATCCAAATCTCATACCTTTGACCAAGGCGGTTTGTCAAATTAGTGAACTACAAAGTTGCCATGACTATGAACGATAATGCACTTTAAAGGCTGACCTCAGAGATTTCCTGAGGAGGGTGCCTCAATTTCAAAAAAAATTGTGTTTTTTTGCATGTAACAAATGCTTGTCCATATTCTCATCACTGTGTGAAATTGCTATCTTAAATTCTAATTCCTTCATATAGAACATCAACAATTTTGTTATAAATTCCGGATCTGGAATTTTTGTTATACAACGATAATCCTATGGGACGTAATACTACACATAAATGTTTACTCTGCATCAAACCAAAATCCAATTCATCTCAAATTTCGGAAATTGTGCATTTTAGGTTGCTATCTTTAGTTCTGTTGACTATTTTTCATTAATTTACAACCAACAACCAAAAAATAATATTTTCGAAATCTCGTGAGTCAGACTTTTGATTAAAGACTTTTATCCTCACACCTTTTTGTATCGAGTGCTTATCTTGTTATAGTAGAATAAAGCACTTGATGCAGACTAGTGCAAAGAGTATAATTAATGCATTTTATACCTAAAATGAAAAGGCAAAAAATGTGACAAATGAATATGACCATTTATTAATCAAAACAAAATGCAATAAACAAGCACCAACCAGTTCCTTGGTAGTACAAGCTAAATCTTCATACTCTCTAAACGAGTGAAAATTTCACTCCCAAAAGAGTGAAACTCTTGTTAAACTCTCCAAATTGAGTGGTTTTTACTTAAAAACAACAAATTTTTACTCAAAAAGAGTGAAATCACTCCAAAAAGAACGGATTTCCACTCGTTTGAGGAGTTAATGAAGGACAACACCTTTTGAGAAGTTAACGAAGGATAACAAAACACGAAATGAGTGGAAAGACATGCCACTCTTTTTGGAGTGGATTTTTACTCTTTTTGAGTGAAATTCACACCTTTTAAGTACCAACTACTCTATTGGGTGGTTTACAAGAGTTTTCACTCTTTTTTGGGAGTACAATTTTCACTTTTTACTTTTGAAGTATTAAAACAAAAAATAGAACTAAGCTTTACATCTTTGCAACTCGCAAATATGAGGAACTCGGCAACTCGCATATTTCAACTCGCAAAATCCCACTCGCAGTCATGAACAGACCGAACTCGCAACTCACATTCATGAACTCGCAACTCTCAACTCGTACTCGCAACTTGCAACTCGCACTCGCACTCGCACTCGCACTCGCACTCGCAATACCTTCACCCCGGGAGGTTAATGAAATACTAACAGAAGAATGCTAGGACAAGTTTGGGAGCATCGTGTTTGCTGCATTCTTAGTCTATTACCGGCCGGCTTGCTGGTTGGGCTATTTCCTTAGAAACATTATGGTACACCTTTCAGGATTTGGGATAAGGGTTAGGTGTAAATAATCCTGTTTTGAAAAATATTTTGAAATTCTATGACTTTTAGCTGAAAGTGTGTCAGAGCAAAAGTGTGTAGCCTTATTAGAAACCTTCATGTAAGAATGCATCGCTTGATGCCACTTGTTATGTTAGTGCCTTATAAGTGTGGTTCTAGTGAAAGTGTGCTTGTGTTAATGCCAAGACCAGGGATCCTAAATAAATCGGGATATGCCAATCAATCCAGACAGGGATTCAAGGGATTTCTTATTTTATTATGTCATGCTCGCTACTACATCATCCCTGGTCAACTACATCCAGAGGGCCTTAGGTAGTATTATTTATTGGGGTGTGGGACTTAGAAAAAATTGACCTAACCCACCTTAAAATGGTCCTGTTTTAACTTTTTTAAATTTTAAAACATTTCATCACGCAAAGTGGACTTTTTTGTCAAAATTTCATCTGAATTTTGGACCTTTTTAATCAAAAAATTTAATTAAAATTGGACACTTTTGGCTCCTTTTTGGGAAATTTGGGGTTCGACCGGGAACCCCGCCCCCTGCGTACAGGCCGACTACTCATACTGGCATGAAATAGGTGAATTTGGGAAAATCACCTCTTGGTAATGCTTAACCTCAAAATCTGATTGTCCATGGGCACTTGTACACAGTTTCACCCCCCGCAATACCTGCCACCCCCTGCCACCACTCTGTAAGGTTAAAAGGGGATTTACCTGTGTACACGGGAACTGCATTGCCAATCTCTCTTTTCAAGTGATCAGCTAGATCAGCAGCCATATATCTGCTGTAGGTAGGGAGTTCTAACACCAACTCCACAGTGAGTCTGTTACCTTCTACATTTAATAATGCCTTGTACTCATTCGTACACATGGACAGCAAGAGATTGAGTAAATTGCCTTGTCTAAGTAGCGAGTTGTGAAAAGGCGAGTTGTATTTTGGGCGTTGTGAGTCGAGTTTGTAGGGCGCGTTGTATGGCGAGTTTGTATGGCAGCGTTGTGGAGCAAGTTGTAATTGTTGTAGCTAACATAGTTGTTGTAACTAATTCTCTATTTTAATTCAAGGCGAGTTGTATAGCGAGTTGTATGGCGAGTTGTGTAGTGAGTTGCTCATCGAGTTGTAATATTATTGTAGCTACATAGTTGTTGTAAGTGTAGGCGTAAAAGGGGCTCCTGCAAGACCATCATGCGCTCTTGCTCCACCTGTGTACATCCTAGCATATAGTTCTGTCACTCATAAATGAGCCTGATGTACACTGTATCATATTAAACGAAATTTATAGTGTGGAACATCTGTCACCTGGTCAACAACAACATTACCAATTAATATTATTTCCAAGTTTTCATTGAACATGGTTAGTGTTTACAACAGACAACCCCACCCCCCCCCCAAGGAGTTAACTTAGTGTCAATGGATTTATGAAGGGTTTTTGAGTTGCAATCTGATTTTGGCAGGCCTGGGTCATAAGTGCAGGTTGATGTCCACAGACATTATTGTCACTGCTTGTTATTTGACTTCCAGGAAATATGTCCATGGACTCTTTAAGCAAATTCAGTGCTTCCTTGTATTGTGTGTCTCCGATATAAAAAATAGAGCTCAGTGCAAATATAAATTCATCTTATAATCATTTAACTTCATCATAATTTAAATGAAGAGACGTGCAATCCAAGGAATTAATAATATCATGGCCTAAATAATTATTAGCCACATAGCCAGTGACAAATAGACTACGGTCACCTTCCAAGTTGACCATAGAGAGAATTAAACTAATGAGAGGTCCCCAGGTGGCCTAGAACGTGTGAAATGGCTAACTTGACCAGGAGAGGAATACGGTGAATTATTTATAAAGTTTATGTCAGATATGCCAAAGACTCCACACACAAATGACTTTTTGTGGCACGTTAAAATTGTGCTATCTAGGGGAGCATGAAACTAACTTGTAGTTATTAACCACTATCA